>JANTNT010178509.1:0-29603 GCA_024752375.1 Entacmaea quadricolor
CTGAGACAATGCCGAGGATGTGATGACGTGTATAATAAATAGCTGTGAGAATCCGTAGGCTTATAATGAACGCTGGTGTTAAGTTTGTTGCCGTGTATACTGACTAAAATGTCTAAAAAAATTACCTACAACTCATCCATCATTTCTTTGTTGTTGAATTCTCCTAATCAAGAGAATTGATAACACTGATTGTATGACAATAAACCAGACTGAATTATTAAATAACAAAACAAATCTCACTTAATGTTCAAGTTTATATTTCTGCTTCAAATATTTATACATATATTCACATGACAGTGACAACTGGTCTGGTCTTCAAGTAACTAAACGTCCAGCAGTCCAAAATTTTCCTATACATGTATTTCTTGCTGAAATCAGCCAATCTTTCTTTATCTTTATTTAGAATCCCTAAGCCCTTCCAGCAAAACCAAAAAATCCAAGCTTTGTCTTTTTAGCTAACCCCAAGTGCAAAAGAAAATTTTTCTTTAACACTGCAATTTCAAAGAGAAATATGGTATCTTGGGAAATTTTCATACTGCTGGATGTTTAGTTATTTGAAGACCATGTCAGGCTGCCAGATGTTTAGCCACTTTGTTTTATTTAATACTGATACCACTTGTTAAATTTGAAAATACTTTGAAATTTAAATTTGCCCTACAGTGGGAAATTCTGACTACACGACTAGAAATGTGGTCCCCGGGGAGGGAGTGGCTTTTGAACATTTTTTTCAGAAAAAAGTCAAATTCCCACCCCTTGCCCAGCCCCTGCCCCTTCGGGCTTAACATTGATAGGTGCATAATATCTGATGTATGCCAAAGCAAGAATAAAATATATACCATTTACTAGTGCCTTACTTTTCATTAGGATGCTGTGTTTTCTTGTATCCTGTTGAGAAAGCTATCAAGTTCCTGTGTGACCAGCTGACTGTAACCTTACCACACTCATCCCTATAAGGAAGCGTGATAAGTAAATCACGAGCCTTGTAACGTATAACGACAGAAGAAGACTACACTGAGGCCTTTGACAACTTCTGATCGTATAAGATAGTAAGCCAGTTCGACTAGAAAGCCTTGTCAGCTGTTTCAGCCTATATTGGGCCTCTTCAGCATGGTTCATCTAGCGAACTGGCTGGATCCCAAAAAAGTATATACATAGAGAAAGGCAGTTAAGCCATGTGGGATAGGCTGAATATAATGTATAAGGAAGTGTAATAGATAAATTACGAGCTTTGTAACATATAAGGACAGAAGAAGACTGCACTGAGGCCCATAAGATAGTAAGCCAGTTCGACTAGATGCACAGTGCTGACAAGGCCCAATATAGGCCGAAACAACTGTCCATGGTTTCTAGTGCTGTCCTGTGTCTGTTCAGCTTCATCTACTTGACAAGAGATAATTTAAATTCCCGTAGGTAAAATGAACTTTTTGAGGAGAGGAATTATTGAAGAGAAAATTGGTTCAATAATTTTTTTATTTAGTTGCCAGGTACACGATTTCAGGCAATCAAAGTTTGTACTTGGATACAGGATCCTGTAGGATGCCGTAGTGCTTTATTGATTGTAAATTATAAAATATCCACACTACTTTCGCAGCAAGTAAAAGCTCTTTTATTCGAAGGCGAACTTTCCTCAAGGAGTTCTAATAGGCCCGATTTCCGAGATACGCTCCGATTCCATCGAACAATAGTTTCAATTCGAAGCTGCGTGCAAATTATTCATATATTTGCTGTATTTTCGAACAAAGCCTCGAATTTAAACTATTGTTCGAAAGAATCGGAGCATTTCTTGGAATTGGCCTATTAGAACTCCCTGAGGAAAGCTCGCCTTCGAATAAAAGAGATTTTACTTGCTTCAAAAGTAGTCAGGAAACAAAACAATCCTTCGCTCACAAGGGTTGTCGCCGGAGAAACTCAAATATTCCTCCAACTAGTTTTGGAGACATAAATGACACAAACCTAACAGTACAAGTATGTAGAAAGTTTAAAGTCTACATAATGTAGATATAAAAGTCCACCAGAGCCAAGAAATCTTGCATCAAACGATGTAACAGAGAAGTGTACTCGACGAAGGTCAAACACAAATGGAGCATAATTGATATTTTGGCCCATGATCCTCTGCGCTCCTTGATCAACCTCCTCTGGTCATTACATATATTTTGGGACATCTGATTTTGGTGGTCGTAACATGGCTTAGTCGTTGTAATTCGATACGCTTCTTGATTGAAATTTCTATAATGGCGGACATTACCGGATGTGGCGGATGTCGTGGCGTTAGTTTGATACGGTTTGATTATGCTAAAAACTCCCGCGCAGAGAGGGTAGTGCAAGTTTGTCAAAAAATCCACGCCATCTGGTACATTGTTACTATACAGCAGGTGTCTGGTTTTCGCCCTCGCTTGAAAAACGTTAAATTCTCTGCTTTCTCGACCAGAAAAACGTCAGGGGAAGCCGAAAGAGTTTTCAATACATTAAACCCCGATGTCACAGCTGAGCATTTTGATCAAGTTTTTTGGTGAGCTTTTCAAAGAGTAGACAAGGAATGCATCGATAGAAGTGGTTGCTAAAGACATCGTGTTTCCTCCCTTCTAAAGATATAATTTACCTTCAGGCAGCAAAAATCCGTAGGGAAATCAAAAAGCAATAAAATACGATCTTTTTTCACTAGTTTTTCATTCGCCTACGATAAATAGCAGACCAAGACCGTCTCGATTTCAAACTACAAAAATACAATAAAACTCCGTTTATTTTATTTATTTTATTATTATTATTATTATTATTTTTTTTTTTTTTTGACTTTTTCACTTATTTCTAAAGTGGGTTCACTGTGGTAAAACTAGACTTCACTAGTTTTCTTGTTTTTAAAAAAATCGGCATTTAATTTATTACGATGAGCGATGGACAAACTAAATCATGATTTAGGCAGAACCGTGACGTTGTTGTTTACAACTCGAGATCTTACGAAACACTTTGTGGAATTTAAAGCATCATTCTTTGGCTTTCACTGGTAGATAATTTGTCTGAATCGACGCTAAACCTAAATTACAATACGGAAGCGTACCAATTACTGGCTTTCCAACTCCAATCGCTACCAGACCTAACATGCAAATTTTTGATTTACCTAAAGTAACAGCGAAGACTATTCCAAACGGCCATTTTTTAAGTATAACCCATAATGGACGAACACGATTTTGTCATCATTTCTTCATTGTTTAACGGTTTGGAAATATGAACAATATTTCAGTTTTTAATTCAACCACTTTTAAAAGTCTGAAACCTTATTTATCAGTTTTAACAAAATTTTAAAACTGTTTTTATTTTTAAGTAATAATAATAATCAGTGTTGTTGAAATAGAACTACAAAACTTACCATTATTGGAGCCCTGAAGTCAAAAGGCTTTTTCAAGATCAGCTGAGTGGATTGGAAAGTTGGAACGAAGAAAATCAAGAGTTGATCGAATGACAACCCTCGTTATCTAAAAGGCTTTCTGTTCTGCACGGCTTTCTAAGTACTATCGATTTTCCGCTTTCGATCGTTTAATTTAGATAAAAATAGCATCGTTTTTGATAAGAATTTATTGATTAATAAATATATGGGTGTTTTCAACTCTACGTCATGGATGTAAATTAGCTGCGGATCAGTTAAGCGCAAAATTGTGTGTGCATGTCTTGGCGAATCTAAACGAGCCAGAACAAATGCAAACGCGTTGCGAAATGCCTAACTTCGACTCTTGTATGGCTTTTCTAATGTTTTCACAAAGTGGTTTGTGCTTTTAACTTTGTAAGAAGAGAAAAGATAGACAACTTCGTTACTTGCAGTCATAGCAATGAAGGACGAAATCTAGATCAATTGAGTATAGCCTCGGGGTTAGCGAATCGTGAATCGTTAATGACACTGTCTAATTTTAAATCTATCTTTGTGTGTGAATCAACTCGTTCAGGTACTGACGATTGTACTCAACTATTAGTTTCATCACCTTCTAATCAGTTTGAAGAGTTTTCTAATTACCAAAGAATGGTAATTAAAGCTTATGACAATGTTTATAATTTCTTTTTGAAATATTTTGTACAACATTTGAACCGAATCAGAGGTAGAGACGCTTACAATATTTTCTTTGTTTCTAATTTCTGTTACGTACTCTAGTTCTGAAATTTATCAAACGATAGACAATCTAAAGTGTTTTTTCCTGTGCTTAAAATGTACAGAAATAGTTATATCGCTTTACTAGTTAGGATTTCGTGCATTTGCTTTCTCATTAATATCGTTAAATAATTTAGTTTGCAAATAACCTACGGTTTAGTATGTGGGTGTGTGAGTTTAAATGCCGTTTAAATATTGTTCATTGTATGACTGATATACTGTTATGCTTTCCTTTCAAACCTCTGTGAAAAGAAATTGTTTCAGTCAAGTAAAACTTGAGTTTAAAAAACCTATATTAACGTCCATTTTCGCCATGATATTTTTTGGATTGGACTGGAAAGAGGCACAACAAAAAAATTAATGATCACCCTTTTTCCAAAATGATAGTCAACAGGAAGATGAAGCCGGTATTTCATGCATTGGTTGAGTTTCGCCATCGTGTTCCGCTTTATAATGAGGCATGCATACATGTATTCGATTTAAAACATAGTAAAATCATTTATACATTTCGATAAAGCAGTGGTTTTCAAGATTGCCGTGTGTTGGCCTAAGGTATCAAAAAAAAAATTACTTTATTTTCCGCTTAAATGTTGGAGGGGAATCAGGTCTAGACGGTAATCTGTTCCATTAGGTTGCACTTCAGATGGTTCCGTCGTCCGTTGTTTTGGAAGAGACAACTTATTTTTTTATGTTTTCTAAAAATTAAGATCATGCATACACTGATCAGGAGAGAGGGGAAGGCAAACATATTTTGTAAATAGGAGAGAAAGATACCACTAATCGCATAGATATACTGCTAAATCCTTTTTTCTTTGGGTAATTAAATAAATCATCTCAATTAATTATAAGCAATTCCAACAAGGAACTTGCGTTTAAATAATAGAAATATAAGTCCGAAGAATTGCATGTTAACTGAAAGTCAGTTCAAAATGCAAGTAAAACGTTGTACACTTATATTTCGCTCTTTATTACAAGACCATCATTAGAAAAGTTAGTATACAAGATAGTGTCATTAGAGTTGTTCAGAAAAGTTCCAATTCCATTGAGGCTTTGAGGCCACTCAATAAGGATGCCTTTTGTTTCTTGTCAGAGCTTCTTTAACAATAGTATGTCCCATTTGTTGGCTTTGTCAGGAGTTGTTTTTACGAGTTGTTCTATATAGAATTTGTTCTATGTGGCGAGAAAGGTGTATTGTTTGGATATTTTATAGAGCCAAGGACATCGTCACTGATGCAGAAAATATCTCAGTTGATATGCATAATACCAAACTAGCGTTTGTATTAAAGCTTAACCTTGTGAGTTGAATCCAAGTCTCAGAGAAGCTGAGGATATTTAAAATCTTCAAATGCCTTTTGTATGAATTAATTTGATAACTACATCAGTTAGCCTAAACTTACCTTAGTTTGATTAAAAATAGTTTTTGAAAGCATTTAGCTCATATTTTAATAGTTCTAGAATTATTTTATTCTTATTTCTTTCTTCATGTCAGTCAGTCAGTCAGTCAGTCAGTCAGGTCAAATTCCGCCATCTATCCCTCCCTCCCTCTCTACACCCATTCATCCACCCACCCAACTTCCAGCATCCCATCCAGACATCCATCTACCATACGACATCTGTTGAACCAATATAACGCGAAATCACTGTTCGTCCAATCAGAACGCTGGGGCGCGGCAGTGTCACAGTTACGTCACGGTCATCACGGTCACGGCTCGTCCATTCCGTGAATTTTCAAAGTCGTAAGAAATTTGCTCTAATAACGAAACCGCGATCACCGTGATCCGTCATCAAGAGCAGAACTAAAGAAAGAATCGTCGGTGTAATTAATCACACGTAACCTAATCTTCCTTTGATGTTAAATTAGCGTAAAGTAAGCAGAATACTGATTTAGGCATTATAATGTCATAATCTATGAGTGAATTAAAGTGGTGGTCATGTTAGATGATATTCAATATATATGGTTTACAATCATTCCTAAGGGAATAAAAGTGGTGGTCATGTTGGATGATGTTCACTATAGGTGGTTTGTAATCATTCCTAAGGGAATAAAAGTGGTGGTCATGTTGGATGATGTTCACTATAGGTGGTTTGTAATTATTCCTGAGGGAATAAAAGTGGTGGTCATGTTGAATGATGTTTTCTATAGGTGGTTTGCAATCATTTCTTAAGGAATATGTCACTCCCCTAAAGGACTCTGTTAGACTTTGCTCGTTTTTGTTATTTTATTCCCTTTGGAAGGTCAGATTTTTGGTACTTTGGTACCACATTGGTTGAAAGTTATCTCGTGAAGGGAAAGTCCAGCAGTTCCATTAAGTGATCTTTTCCGCAAAGACAAGTCCTTCCAAACCACTACGCATTCCGTCATGCTAAAGACTTCAGTTATTTTCGTCTCTATCATTCTCCATTTAAATCATAGAGCGGATTTCTTATGAGGAAAGATTCGTAGCTGTAGGTATGTCTGTCTGTCCATATCAATCTATGCCATCAATCTATGTCATGTATGTGCTGTAGGTCAGTACCCTACGTTTACCACTCATGCGAAAAGCGTTCTATACAATTAAATCGGAAAACATTTCAAGATAAGACTCTCCCGGAGGCTCGTGATTTTCAAACTTTTCTCGTGTTCTCCCAACATCCCGCGTGTTTTTATAAGAGTTTAAAACATTGAAAATGAAACTTATTGCTTAAATATACTTTCTATACACCTATTTCAACAAACAATAAATATTAGGTGAATTTGCTCATTGAGGTATACGATATTATATACTCTATATACACCTATTTCAAAAATCGTTGTCACAACCGCCGCCCGGATAGCTCAGTTGGTAAAGTGCCGGTCTGTTGTGCAGGAGGTTGGGGTTTGAATCCCGGCCAGACCAATACTCAGGGTCTTAAAATAACTGAGGAGAAGGTGCTGTCTTTGTAATAATATATCTGCAAATGGTTAGACCTTCAAGTCTTCTCGGATAAGGACTTTAAACCTGTCTCCCATCCCTTCCTTAACCTGTTCCATGGGAGACATTAAAGAACCTGTTGAACTGTTCGAATAAGAGTAGGGGATTGTCTCCCGGTTCAGCAGCCTACACTATATACTTTGGAGGCATAATGTACTAACACACTAATTACTTCTCATGGTTGTAAGCTGCCATTGGCAGTCCATAATAGTCCTCCAAATATTGTAAAATTGGCCTGAAAAGCCCGGTTGGGAGCGCCAATTAATGTAGGTATGTATGTACAACCAAGTGCATCAGACAGCAAGCCAAGACCGCAAAGAACGTTGATACTTTTAATCGTAATTAATTAATTTAACATCATGTATCATGCAAGTGACTGCATTGCATGTAATCGTTTGGAGTGTTTTGTAGAATACAAATGCCTGCTTTGTACAACGGAGAAATTGAGCTGGTGGGTTTTTTGGGAATGGAAAAAGAAAGAGAAGGCAGCCTCTTATCTTGGAATCTCAAAGAGAGGCATCGAACACTATATTCAAATATTTAAATAGATATTAAATATATATCGCTCAGCTGACGTGTTACTAAGAAAGGTCGGTAGACCAGCCGAATGAAAATGCACGATACATTAATTAAGATTAAACGTACCAACGTTCTCTACGGTCTTGCATGACTTGTTGCTTGACGTCCTTGGATGCGACAACGATTTGTGAAATAGGTGCGTATTGATGTATGCAAACACAAACATATGTCATCTTAAGGCACTCGGTGTAACAGTTAACACTATCTTTTTCTTTTTTCGTTTCTTTTCTTTTCTTTTCTTCAATTTCGCATTAAAGAAAGCCACATAATTTTGTGAAACAGAAAGTTTTAGAAATTTTTTTTACTGGCATCTTGTGAAGAAAAAACATCAAAATTACAACAAAAACAGTTAAAGGATGGCGTTAGCAAACGATTCAAAATCAACTGGACCATGAGTGCAGCGAATGGATTCACTGCATATTTTGGATTTTTTGCTAGCGCCGTCTATGTTTGATAAGAGTCTTTATAAAAAGGTCAAAGTTATATAATTGCAAAAACTGATCCAAACTTCAAATCAGTGAAGTGTGTAGGGTCCCGATAAATTGATAGTGAGATATATAACAAAAGGTAAAATTTAATAAACGTTTACTAGCTTTTCAGATGAAAGAGCAGTCACCCTTCTTTGGCCACGTGCACCTGACCATTTTCCCGCCATTTATGGGTTTCGTGTGGTAAGGACGCTCATGTACTTTGTACTTTGCCAAGTGAACTTCCTACCTTTCGAAATCCTAGCTAACTCCGCCTCTGTTTAGCTATTGTCTGAAAACTGATACGGAACAAATAGCTGAAAAAAGCAATAAAAACGTGAGAACCATCGAGCATTGCTTACTAAATGAAACTGCACGAGGACAATAAACCAAAAATAAAAAAGTTGAAAAACATATCAGTATCAAAACATCTTATCTCAATTAATGTTCAAGCCATTGACAGAAATTGGGGAAACTAATTTCCCAAGATAATTTTCCTGTAATCAGATAGACTTCCTTGTTTAAACTTGGGTTTTTAAGGTTTCCTTTTTCCGACAGCTGAATTAAGAAGAACTGAAATCATTAGCAAATATATTGGTCAACCTCAGATCGATTTAAGTCGTGATATTTTCCTCACGATCGTGACAGCTCGCGACAAACATTTAATCATATAGGGCTTTCCTCATTTCGCTTGAGTCACTATGAAACAATATGGTTCCAAGACGAGACGGCCGGTTTGATAAAATACAGCATATGTATTGAAATATCAAGGTTCGATTCGTCTTGGTACCATTTTATCGTGATCACTCATCAAGCGAAATCAGGAAAGACCTAGTTAAATGCATGTATGTCGCGAAATGTTGCTATTGATGTTTCGCGGAGCTTGAGAAACTTTATTAGTTTACATATGAAAACATCTAAGGCTTGTTTAAAACGTCGAATTTTTCATGTACCGAATGCATTAGGAACAAAAGATAATTAAGCGGCATTCTTTAAGGTAATAAGATTCGGCACGCGAATCGGAGAAGTCCAACTTTCGAAACAGACCTAAGCTACGCCTTGTCTTAATCTGAACTTGTTTCGTGGCCGCTCAAGCAAATTCGAAGAAGATGTATGCAGTAAAACACCCATATAACAAACTAGATGTAAGCAAAAAACAAGGCTTTGCGTATTAGAAAGAGCAATTTCCATCACAATTATATGTTAAAATTATTGACTTTGCAATATCAAGAAAAACTGGAAAAACTAGATTATCTTATCTGATATATCCGTACACCTGTCAGCTGTTGATAAACACACATCTAACATTCAACTCTTGTTTATACATTAAAACATTCTTTTTTCCACACATTAACACCAAATATGGTGAAAATTTTCGATATACAATTTTCAGTCAATGAATTTCTCACATTTTCCCGCATATTTAGAGAATAGACTTTGTCTCTTTGTACTAACGATTCCAGAAAAGCTATACAAATGAATTAGCGATTTGGTTAATTTTTTGTTGTGTCAGTTATCCATTGTTCTTTTTTCTTACTGTCAGATTTGATTGAAGTACATCAAATGTTATTTTTAACTTGCAAACAACATGTCCAAACTTCATAGATATTAAAATCAATTCATTTTGTGCTAATAACGAGATCAGAAACTCTGTGGACTTAAGCCAATTTCATAGAGGAAAACAAGGCCCTTTGAGGTCCATACATGCACCAACAGTATAAACAGAATTTCCGCTTTTGAAAGTCATTGCAATTTAAGATGACATAGCAAAGGAACTTGAGGAACAATTTGGAATATAATACACTGTATCATATGGTCAACGGACACTGAATTGATCTTTTAATAACGCGAAATTGATTGAGAGTAGTTGACTTATTCATTCAACACCGCCGATGCGTCAGTACTTTTATTACTTCAGTTCAGTCGGCGGATTATCTAATGTATTTTAGAGGTTGCACAACGCCTAGAGAAAAGTTCAGTTGTTGCGCAACGCGTAGAGAAAAGCTCAGTTCCTGAAGATTGATTTGAATGTGGATTATTTAAGAGGTTTATTCCGAGTTGGACCAAAAGGTTTCACCTGCTGAACTCGAAGACAAAAAGGGAACCAAAACTTAAAGTCGCTTATATTTTATTTGGAAATTGAAAGAATGATTTCACAAACTTAGTTTCCGCTATGGATGTTGTATCCAATCTTTCGACAACAATACAAAATCTAACCAACGATTGGCCAATACCAACCGTTCAGAATTCTGTATCAAGTCAAGAGGTGGAGAGAATGTTGTTGAAGTCTATAAGGACTGTTGGCTATTGTGTCCTCATCTTGGTTTCTTTGATTGGGAATATCTTCGTCATAGCAACGGTGGTTAGAAATACCAACAAGAGAATGCGTACCGTCAGTAACATCTTCATCGTCAATCTTAGTATTGCAGATCTTCTAGTGACACTTGTTAACATGCCGGGAAAAATTTCACAAATCTACATCGGGACTGTTTGGCTTTTAGGGAAGACATCCGGCTTTCTAATTCTGTGTAAAATGATGAACTTTGTACCATTTCTTGCCGTTTTTGTTTCGACCCAGAGTTTTGCAGTCTTGGCTCTGGACCGGTTTGTAGCGGTATACTTTCCAGTTCGAAAGCCAATCACAGCAAGAGTCGCCTACGTGTTGGTCGCGTTTGCTTGGCTATTCTCAGTGGCTTTCTTTTTCGTCTATTTTCATTCAGCTTCGATATTAACTTTTGGAACTACTACTCATTGTTATGTTGACCCTGACAAAGTCTTTGGGAGTGTGGAAAACTTGAAGAAATTTGTTTGGGCGGAGTTTACGGTAGTCATCGTTCTTCCTCTGACAATCTCTTTCGTTCTCTACGTTTCTACGTTGGTCAAACTTTGGAAACGAAAGATTCCTGGTACAAATATCAAGTCGAACACATCATATACCGAGAGAGTCAACCGTAAAGTTCTTAAGATGCTCATGACAGTGTTCCTCGCCTTCTTTCTGTGCTGGTTACCATCATGGGTTTGGATCATCAGCTGTATAAGAATCCAGAACACAGGAAGTTTACCAGCACTGTGCTTGTCAAACAGTTTTATCATCACTCGTTTTTTCATAGCCTATTCCAACAGCGCCATTACGCCATTTCTCTATCTGATTTTCAGTGAGAACTACAGACAGGGATTCAAGGATATTTTGATAGCAATAACTTGCTGTTCTTCCGTACGCACAGTTCTGCGAAGACAAAACAGAGTTGAGCTGTTTAGTGGTAGCTTCATTCAAGGGAGCCGACTAGGGGCAGATACCGTTAGCAGGCGTATGGCACGTTTAGATCTCACTACAGTTATCTAGACTGAATTGAACTCAACTC
Organism: Entacmaea quadricolor; assembly: GCA_024752375.1. Lineage (NCBI taxonomy): Eukaryota > Metazoa > Cnidaria > Anthozoa > Actiniaria > Actiniidae > Entacmaea > Entacmaea quadricolor. The sequence goes on from JANTNT010178509.1 coordinate 11,495, forward strand.
TTCTACAATCTCTTCTACATTAAATATCTTTAGGAAACCTACCCCTTTATCTCCCATGTTAAATGCTGGCCTGTAGTAGTTTTGGCTTTGCTATAGTGAAGTTCCATTGCCATGGGACCGCAAGAGTTGTCACAGTGTTCAGTCTACGTTAAACTTTGAGTTTACAGATTTTAGATAAACAACTTAATATATAATCAAAAATACTAGAAAGAAGTTTAAAATATCTCTGGCTTCGAAGATTCACTAGGGGTTTCAGGTCCCCCTCGAGCCACTCTGCAAACATCCGTTCTTTAATATTTTAGTTCGTTCAAGTTCGTTCGGGATAAAGTGGCCGGGGAACCTCGGCTTGTTACATATGTAAGGCCGATTTATACGGTACATTTTTTCCCTACAACTATCGCATGCAATCTGCTGACGCCGCATGGCTTACGATTGTCGTAGGGTTTTAAAACATGTTTTAAAATGCTACAACTTTTTTTCTTGTCGTATACAGTCGAAACTGGAGGTTGTAGGATGTTGTGAGTATGGCGTTAGCAGATTGTATGCGACAGCTGTAGCTGGGAAAAGTTGTAAGGTGTAAAATGGCCTCTAGTAAAACAAAGATTCATACAATCGATTCTCCCGTATTAAGACGCCCTCGGGAATAAGAAAGAAAAGTGTCCGCTTTACGGGAATGTATAATTACTGATTTTGACATGTACAGCCAAAGAGTTAAAACGGAGTTTTGGAAAGGTGTCCGTAAGAGCTGTTCGCTTACGGGAGTGTTCGTACAGAGAAATTTGAATTTATTTATAAAAACTGAATATTGTAACTGTTCACTACATCATACAAAAAATGAAAGATAAATGTAAAAGATGATTATTTCTTGGAACAAGTAAATTTAGTTTTACTTAAATACAAAAGAAAACTAGTGAGTAATCTAGTTCCAGCTGTGTCGTTGTATAACTCCATAGAATAAGTGGATGGGATGTAGGTAATTTGACACGCCGTGAGTCTGAGTTTCTTTTACTTAATTTCGAAATTATTCCCCAAAATATCAAGCTTTTTATTTGTTTGTTTGTTTGATTGTTTCAATATTTTTGAAGATATTAATTGTTCAGTTGTTATGCTTGTTAGTATTAATACTTCGGATAAAATGGCATCTCCTGACAGCGGTGTTTAGTCAGTCCTTCGCATGTCCGTCACTGTCAAGATGGCGACCATGATTCGCTTTCTTATGTACAGAAATATTAACATTGATCAACAAGCTTTAGTATCTCGGGAATAGTTATTTGAACAGTAGACTAATGACAATCCAAGTTTAAAGATGTATTGATCGTTGTATAACAAGGTTATCATCAAAAACAAACATCAAGGAATCTTGTTGGTGCTTTCCTTAATTTGTGAAAGAAAATTTGAATAATTTATTAGCATTAGCTTTGAAAAAAACAAAAAAATTAGCAATTATTTATAAATAAATAATGAAACTTATCTCGTTATAAGTTAGCTAGTTTATTCCTTGTTTCTGTAGCCAGTAATCATCATAAAAGTTAAATCGCATGCTGAATTATTTTGGAGAGTGGCAATATTTTAAAGTGATGTTACAGATGGCGATTCGCAACGATAATTTTCCAAGCAACAATTTTACTCGGAAAATCATTCTCATGAAAAGCTGCGGTAACACGCGTAAAACTTTGTGAAATTTGTCTTTTGTTATATACAAGTTGCAGAGCGAATGTTGCTCACAATACAACTCCACGCGAAACAAAGTTTCTTTGTTGTGAAGAGTAGAGAGATGTTCTGCTTTTGCAACAACGTTAATAATACTGATGAGGTTGAATGGATTCACTGCTGCAGACGAAAGGTTTTCAGTCGTTTCAAATATTATCTTAATGAGAAAGAAATGATAAAAGCTTTGAATATTTCTATAGTTTAATTACGTACACTTCAGTTCTCGCAATGCTATCTGTTTGTTTCTGTAAAAATATTGTTTCCCCATATGAAACTGCACTGGTTTAAAGTAGATTTTTTTTTCAACGCATTTATCTTTTGTCAAAAATGAGGGAGACTTGACACTAGATGAATTTTTTGAAAAGTTCTAGACAACCTGCATGATGTGAAGTGTTTTCAACAAGTATTCTCATCTGACTCAGGTGTTGGATAAAATGACACCTGACAGGTTCAGCATACATAAATCACCAAGGCCTTTATTTCACTTCTCTTAAGCCATGACAGCAGTGGTTTTCACAGATAGGAAAGTCTTCAAATGTCTAATTCTGACGATATTTTTTAAAATTTCTTGACGACAAGAAGATACCGCGATGACACATTCAATATCATGATCCCAACTGAACAAACAAATGAATCACATGGATTCATTTGTTTGTTAATTCTGGTTTCTTTGTCTTCTTTCATTGTAATTCATCTACCGTTTTCACCGAACTAAAAAGCACCGCCTCTGAGTTTCCCAATTACTTCATAAAAATATATCTCCAAGTGTACATTCCTCTTGGAAACTAAGAGATCAAATTTCTCCGTCCTGGACTGGGAAGCAAGAGCTTAACTGGTTACTTGACCATACTCAGCTAAAACACTTGTTTGCAGAACCTCGATATCTTTTTGCTGTAAAAGTTTATAACAATTGCATAGAATGAAAAGTAACCTGAAAATAGAAAACGAGAGATGAAACTACTCTCTAGTCGCGAGAACTAAACCGAATAATCTGCCATTTGCGGCTCGGAAACTTTTTACAAGAAGCTCCTTGATCCATATTCAGTTTTCCTGAAAAAAATTACATAACTTTTACTCCAGTAAACAGATGCTAAAATGGCAACTTGGAATGCAACTGAAACACCGACTAATGTGACTAAATATACAATAAAATTGTATTCAAATTATGAAGGAGCTGAAGGTTTAACTTCAAAACTTTTCAAGAGCGTAGCTTTGGGTGTATTGATGTTAATGTCACTTACAGGTAATTCGTTGGTGATAGCATCGGTGGTGAAAAACCACAACAAGAGAATGAGGACCGTGAGCAACCTGCTTATAGTAAACACTAGTCTTTCGTACTTTCTTATCACTGTTGTGAACATTCCTGAGTTAATTTACAACATCAATTCGAAGCAGCCCTTTCTCATCGGCGGAACAATTGGCACACATCTTTGCAGACTGAAATATTTTGCTCCTTTTTTGTCTGTGACTCTTGCGACGCAAAGCTTTGCGATTCTGTCTGTGGATAGATTCATTGCTGTTTTCTATCCTCTGAGGAGAATAACTCATAAGGTAGCATATATTCTTATTGCTTTGGCGTGGGTAACGTCAGTTGCTTTTGGTGGGGTATATTTGTTTGGGAGTGCTGTTATAACCCATCCAAAGCTGGGCATTGTATGCGTTATAAACATAAGAAAAGCTTTCAATGGACTGAAGGGTCTGGTTACTTTCGTCTGGATCGAGTTTTCGTTTTTTTACATATTCCCATTGATCTTGGCCAGTGCCCTCTACACAGCGACGATAATTCGACTTTGGAAGCCGAAGATCAATCGAGAGGTCAGAGGACCGTTATCGATCCGTTTCTCAGATAAGACGAACAAAAACGCCATTAAAATGCTAACAACTGTCTTAGTCTTGTTCACAGTAGCCTGGCTTCCTCTTTGGGTCTACACTGTCACTTGCCGCGGGAATTTAAAGAACTTTCTCGGACATCCAATATGTAGTTCAAAACTGTTTGTTTTTCTGACTTTCTTCATTGGATATTCACATGGTGCATTTGCTCCTTATGTCTACCCAATATTCAGCCAAAACTTTAGAGCGGGCTTTAAGAACTGCTGCTCTTCCTTAAAGCTCTGTAAGGATAGCGATAGACGGGTAGACAATCCAGGGACACTGATGCAGCTGAAGGCGTTGACTTTCAAAACGGCCAGTTCTGAACATGGATTGACAAATATATCAATCGATTTTAAGAATGTTTGAAATTAAAAATACCAAGAAAATACCAGTAAAGATTTAATTATCGTAAGATTAAAACAATCAAACAAAGAGATCTGTTACCTCGAAACAGAATGGTTCCAAAATAGACGTTTGACGAGATAGAATTGAAATGTATGAAATTAAAACACATGAAACCTATATGACTTGAATTGGAACGTACCAATCGAAACGGGCTAATCAAAGTCAGGGCACGGCTAACTCGCAGATTGAATTGGAATTTAGCATGTTGAGTTTTGTGGAGGGAGGAAAACCGGCCGAGAATCTGGAGGAATCCGTAGAAGAAATTGTTTAAGCGAAGAGAAAATTTGTTCGATAGCGAATAGTAAAATGTTAGAGACATAGTGGTCAGGGCTGGAAAGGAAGTGTTCAGAAACCATATCGAACAAATTTTCTCTTCCCGCGATGCCTTGCGCAAAGCTAAAGAAGCTTTTTTTATAACCAACCTAGCTAACACCCTAGAGCCTAACGGACTTAACAAACGTGACAAAACTTTTTAAATATCATTTTTCCTCCATGTATATTTTTTAATCTATTTATCATGTTACTAGTTATTTCTTACCAATCAGTTTATCATGTCAATCATTTAGCATATTTTTTACGTCATTATTTCCGCATTTCACAATAGTCCTTATATATATCTTAATACCAATGTATTTTATTTATAACCTGAAGAAGGCAAGTACTGGCTTGCCGAAATATCGTTTTATTAAACAATTTCTTCTACGGCGTACTGGTTATTCTTTTACATTCAGGCTCCATATCCAGTTAGATCTCAACTGATCCGTCGTATACCGGCAATCTTGTTGTTCGTGGCGTTTGCTATAGTTTCGTTTAACGTGCTAGTAGCGCATGCCATTTGCTTCCCAATGTTTCAAGATATTTTTCAATGCAAAAGCAAGGGCGAATGCAGGATAAGGGACTGGGGGGTACCGGTTCTCCTCTTTTCAACTCCTTTTTTAGGACGCCAACAAAAATGACGTCCCTTGTCGTAAGCAGGTCTTGGACGTACCCCCCCCTTCTAAAATCCTTTTGCCCCATTCTCCCTCTCAGGTATATTGCATATTGCATGAGGCCTAGGTCTCGTTAGGAACGTTATATATGAAAAGAACAATAAACCATCATATTGTCTTGAACTAAACAATACAAAAAGCTGGAAGTATGTTGTTTGTCTACTTTGAATTATTTATAAAATTACACTTCTATGTTTTTTTTTTATATTTTACATCATCATCAGGATTTGCATTGGTAATGTCACTATCGCTCACATTGCTCAAGCAGTCATCAGATTCCTTGAGATCAGAGATGCCTCTAAAATTGCAGCCACTTCACTTAGCCCAGACGATACTGTTTCGCTGAAAAGGTTTCTTTGAAGAAGCCACTGCAAAGGGTGAAGCTATAAACGGATAAATTAGCTGTTGAACCGGCTGTTTAAGATGTTACTGTAGTAAAACCTTGGTATTCTTCTTTCATCTGCAGAAATAGATTGTCAGCTACCGGTTTGGACGTGAGTCGAAAGAGAAGTTTGAAGGCTTTTTTCTCTAATCTTTGTTCTTTCTCGTATTATTTCGTTTATTTTCTTTACTTTTTCTTTTTCTTTTTCTTTTCTTTTTTTTTCTAAGTGATAACTTTGCTGTGCTTATCGCAGTGGCAGAGTGAGGGAAACGACGCAGTAGTTCCAGACAGCGTAGCTGTTAAACGTTCGGATGATTGCAGCAGTTCATTTTTTAATGCCTGCCGGCAATAGCTGATGCACTGGTTGATGGAGCAACTTTGCAATGGGAGAAGCATCGCCGATTTGATGACCTGACAGGAGGAAATCCAACGTCCATTCGATCAAGAATACGAACAATATGAAAGAAACCGAATGCATGGAGAAAAATGCATTGTTTGTTTCCGGACAGGTATCAGAAAGAATAGATGACACACCTATGCTCAAAAACTACATACAATGTAGAGTCAGCGAGCCTAGGTTTCTTGGTGAAATGTTTTACTTCAATCCATCTTAACTTCATCGTTTTCACAAGGCGTCGGTAAGCACGAAAATCTGTGCCTGGCGCAGCATATTTTACCAAAGTTGAAGAATTCATGAAACTCACTACTGATGTTCGTACGTGGAGAGCTTTTCATGGAGTACTACCGGAATTCGTGTATGAAGGAAGCTGGTAGGCCGACTGCAAAACGGTGCTCATGGTGCGAAAATCACACTTAGGTCGGTTCACCAATGGAAAGACTCACTCAGCCAATGTCAGATAAAGCAAATCCTGGACACTGTTTGGATGTGGACATCATCCAAAACACCAGACAGAACACCAGACGACTATCTTCCGCGAAAATGTTGGGGGGGGGGGGTGCAGTCGATTCTCAGTCTTTCAAAAATGGTGTCAGACACATTTTCACGGCTTCTTGGGAGGTGTATTATAAATGGGTTTTAAAAATGAGCAAATCCTCCGCCCCACCCCTGGCTAAAAATAATGAGCGGTCCCCGAGGCGGGGCTTTTCACTCAATTTTTATGCCATGTACCCCCGGGCCTTTGCAGTCTTTTGTTTGACCAGAATATCAATTCCCCGGGGGTGTCCAGGAGGTCGACCCCTGGGAAAGCCGATGAAGTGCATTAATAGTCCAATGTGTTAACTACTACACCACAAGGAGCAACCATGGTGGAAACGCAGCCGAAGAAAAGTTTATTCTTTCTGTATAACCTCCACCCGGATAGCTTAGTTGGGAAAGCGCCGGTCTGTTGTGCGGGAGGTCGGGAGTTCGAATCTCGGCCGGACCAACACTCAGGGTCTTATATAATAACTGAGGAGAAAGTGCTGCCGTTGTAATTATATCTACAATGGGTTAGACCTTCAAGTCTTCTCGGATAAGGACTTTAAACCGTAGGCCCTGTCTCCCATCCCTTCCTTAACCTGTATCATGGGGGACAAAGAACCTGTTGAATTGTTCGTATAAGAGTAGGGGATTGTCTCCCATAACACTAACCATTAATTATCTTCTCATGATTGTAAGCTGCGCGGCTGCCAATGGCGCCTTATAATGCAGCCCATAAAAGTCCTCCACTGATGAAACTAAACTGTGAAGCGCATTTGCAAAATGCGCTATACAAGAATCCACTATTATTATTATTATATACACACCGAACGCATTTACTGTGCGAAAAAAAAAAACAAAACAAAAAAAGAAAACAAAAAACAAACAAACAACAACAACAACAACAACAACAAACAATAATAAGGCGAATCGTGGCGATTGGACTACCTGTGTTATCATGTAATGGCGGTTCCAGGTCGAGGCTAACTTCAGAGTGAGGTTGCTGTTAACGGTAGGCATGTTTTAAGGTTTAGACGAGAAGTTTACACTAAATTCTTCAATGTTTTTGCCATTTTATTTCGACACAAACTTGTTAAATGACGACGTAAATAATGGAGGTAAGTTATTTGATTGTTTTTACACAATTTCTATGAAGAATTTCCTTGAATTAGCAGTTTAAAATCGACTGAAGATGAATAGTCAGGCCCGGCCAGGGGTTTTGGGTATTCAGGTACGGCTAATTTCTTTCGGGTATTCGAATATCGAGGCAAAATTTTGGGTATTAGGTATCCTTTCAGAATTAAATTTGTGAAAATTGGGTATCTTTTGTGAGCTCATAAAATTAAAAAAATAAAAAATGATAAAAAAATTTTTTAAAGGTATATTGGTATCTTAAGAAAAAAAAATCGGGTATTTGGGTATCCCACTACCCCCTCCTGGCCAGGCCTGAATAGTTAATGTCATTGACTAAATAAAAGCCTGATAATAAGAAAAGGTTCATTTAATACGAGGAGGAAGCACAAAGATTTTCTATTTTAGAATATTAAATTTCCAGAGCCCTCATTTCTGAACTTGCCAATTTTTATGCCCGCAGTGTGTAGTGTAAAAATTCACCAGCATGGCAATAAAAATTCCAATTAGCCATCTCCAAAATAAAAAGGTCCCCTCTATAACCGCTACCCAGTTGGCTTGGTAAAGCGACAAGGCGGAAAAACGTACTGACCATCCGACAGCAAAAGGCCTGGTTGCATGGACTAAATTATTCAAAATTATTCAAATTAGTTAATTGTATTTGAGAGGCTTTAGAAAAGATAGTTTTTTGCTCAGCAGGATCTAAAAAAACCCGCAGAATCCTACATGTAAGTTTTTCAGGAGAGCTAGATTTTTAAATTATCTACCGCTTTGAAAAAGACAGCTTTCGTGTCAAAGATACAGGTCACACGTTGGTTACAAAGCCAAAACACGATTATTTCCTATGCAGTATTTTTATATTTTTACCATTCCTATGACTTTCACAAAACTTAGTTTATATGGATATCATCCAGCGTACTTAAGATACAGCTTTCTCATTGCTGTTGCAGGTCACACAGTCCTCACCAAGTTGAAATATGATCGTTTTCTATAAAAAAAGTAATAGGGATTGATCAGGATATCAGTTTTGGTACCTCTAAGACTTGGAAAAAGCTTTATCATTCCCTTAACTTTCAGGAACGTTTGTTTGTATGAATATCTTCCAAAATAATTCTGTTGCAGGTCCATCGTCTCTATTTCACTGTGAATAAATGCTGGAGAAAAATCAATCTCATTCTTAATGTTTTTTTTTTTGTATTTTTAAATTAGCCCATGCTGTTTGGCCTGTGGTTTGCCATGTGTAGTACATTTTTCCCCTTGTCTGGTAAAACGCCAGTCTGTTGTGCGGGAGGTCTGGGTTCAAATACCAGCTGGACCAACACTCAGGGTCTTAAAATAACTGAGGAGAAAGTTCTATCTTTTTAATAATATATCTGCAAGTGGTTAGACTTTCAAGTCTTCTTGGATAATGACTTTAAACCATAGGCCCTGTCTCCCATCCCTTCCCTTAACCTGTATCACGGGGGATATTAAAGAATCTTGTGAATTGTTTGTAGAAGAGTAGGGTATTGTCTCCTGGTTCAACAGCCTATTTCAATTGAGGGCATAAAATAGTAACTACAAATTATCTTCTCATGATTGTATAAGCTGTGCAGCTGCCAATGGTGCCTTGTAATGCAGCCCATAAAGTTGTACATGTACACTGATGACACTGAACTGTGAATCATATTGAGACATGAAATGTATTATATAAGCACCCACTATTATTATTACTATTATATCTTTCTGAAATTTAAGGTCCCCCTTAAAATCTTCATGCCCTCCCTTGTCTTATTAAATGAAACTTCCCCAACTTCACAAAATTGCATATTACAAAACAAACATAAAAAGAGTTAATAAACTTAGTGAATATATTTAACAGTTAATTCCATGAAATTGAGTTGAACATGAGCTGATAGCCAATAAGGCACATATTGCCAAGTTGGCCTATCAGCCATGCATCATGAGATTGAGTGGAATAACTTTTTTATAAATAACTATAGACTACCACTGGATCATGAGAAGTTAAAAAAAATACTTGGCAAAGATTGTATTTTGCCTTCTGAAATTTCACCAAAGCATTTGGCCATTTTGTTGATCTCTCTACTTATGTATATGAGCTGATAGCCTAGTAGTACAGCAGCTAATCAGAGTGTTTTTTCATATCCAGTGGCTGTCTATATTATAAATCCAAATATATAATTTATTTTGTTTTTAGAAGCGTCGTAAAGTCAGAGTCTCAGATCTTAATCCACATCTTATCTGTAAGCTGTGTAAAGGGTATTTGGTCAACCCTGTCACCATCACTGAATGTATTCATACCTGTGAGTTTTATTGACATTAATATTACATAATACTGTAAAACCCCATGTATAATATGCGCCCTACGCACCAATAAGATTTTTAAGCATGTTTTCCAAAAAGAAAAAAGAAAAATCGAGCCTCAAACTATTAACACTTTAGCTGTTAATGTATCGGAATTTTGTTTCTTTGAACATCTCTAAAATACGCAGAAAGCTTGGTTATTTTATCTTGTAGCCATTTTCATTAATAAATCTGCTGTAGACTTCAAGTTTTGAAGTTAAAAAGCAGAATCGTTAATCATTTTCACAGAGTTTATGATTGCTACCAGTCACCCTTTTTTTCACACCTCAGCACGTGGTCTGTACCAGTCCTTTCCAAAATGGCCTTTGAAAACAATTGTGTCTGTGTATAATACACATCTTAGTTTTTGGGTTGTATTTTGATGGAAAAAAGTGAGTATTATACATGGGGTTTTACGGTACAGTACAAAGTGTAGTACAAAATGCTGGAAATTGATTGGCTTATTATCATGCTTTTATGGGCTTTACAGCATGATTTTCATGGTGTAATGAGTTTTTTGATGCTGTGCACTCAGTTTGAATATTAAAATGTTCAGAGACTTGTTGTTTTTGCTTTACCAGCCATACATTCAATCAGTGGTCATGAATGAACTTGAAATTCTTCATACAGAACTCCACTATATATTTGATTTCTTGTTCACTCTACAGCCAGCGCATGTGTGTATTGGCCAGGTAAAGTATTTGCATCGGTCTCGTAACTTTCATATCATTAGTCATATCATAGACATCAGTCTCATAACTCCTTCTGCTATTGTGTTTCTGAATTGTCGGCATCCAAGCTTCAGGAATCTCAATGCTGCTGTCTCTATTGATGTTGTTGGAGTGTAGCCTTATCTGAATGGCTTCCTTGAATCAACGTATGTATGTATAGAGACAGTGGCATTGAGATTCCCAAAGCTTGGATGCTGACAATTTGGAAACACAATAGCAGGTTTCTTATGACTAACCAATCACAACAAAGAAGACTGCACACATGATCTGCCAATGAGTACAAAGACAAGCTGTCATACACCATTGCCTGATAGAGACTAGCAGTAGCATTCAAAGCCTCGTGTTCATTTAGTTTATAATTGTAATCCTGAGACAATCTTGAAATAAGTATCCTTTATTTTATTTATTTTGTGATTTTTAAATTGTTAATGAAAAAAGTAATAAAAATGTACCTTATTTAAGCAATAGAAGATAGTTTTTTATGACTCTACTAGTGAAGTACATATGTGTGATGTTTGGAAAAGCATGAGAAAAGTTTTACAGCTCGTGATTTTCAAACAAGTGCTCTATTTCACCTGTAGATTCATAGAAAACTAAACTTCTATTGCTTTTATGATATAGCAAAACTTAAAGTATTTTAAGAATGATGAAATTGTATTTTCTGATCAAAACTAAAATTCTCCAAACTTGCACAAATATAGATAAATCACATTTGTCGTATTATATTATTGACTCAAAGCATTTTTTTGATAAAACAATTTGACAACTTTCATTAAAACAACTCAAAAAAAGAATTATGTAGAAAGAAGAGTTTTCTATCATGAACAAATGATTAAAAAAATAATGGAAAGGAGAAAGGCACTACCAAGAGACCATAATGTTATTCTTGAAGATTTGGAATTAAATGTTTACATGTTTATTTTGGATGAATGAAGCATTCAATAATGAAAGCTGTTTTCATTTTGTAAAAGTTTGAAAAAGACTGCCGTGTAACTTATGGCCTAACCTTCCTTCTGTGGCCACACCATTCTAGCCTCACATGTCAAAGACTGCTTGTTGTGGCTCCAAGCGCCACCTCTGGTTTTGCAGAACATGGCAGATCTAGGGACGACAACCCCTAAAATAAAAAAATCCCAACATACAATGTACCGTTGGCCATGGGGTGTGGAGTTGCGACCCTGTCGCAATAACTTTTGCATTGTAAAGTTTCACATATGGAAAGTTCTACAGATCAATTATTGAATTCATTGCCTTGACTGGAGCACCAGGTGTGTGACTCGGCTAAGACCAGAGTGAGTGAGTGAGATATGTTTGAGCTATATTCTAAATGTAAATATGTTATTTCTTTTTACAGTTTGTAAGAGTTGTCTTATTCGTCATGTAAGCTTAGTAAACAGATGTCCAACATGTAATATAGTCATTCATGAAACACAGCCACTATACAATATCAGGTATATACAGTGTAAAATGTCTTTATTACCATGCAACAATCTTTTTCTTGGATTTCACACAATGTCATAGCTGCCATGTTTGTACACAGCTAACAAAAGATTTCTCATTAGTCTCTACTGTTATGTACACCAACATGGCTGCCATGCCTTTGTTATTTTATTCCTTAAGGAATTAGTGAAAACCAAGAATGGCTAAATAGTTATTGGAGGGAAATGAGGAAGGATATAGGACAAAGCCCTGTCAAAAAAGTACTGGTATTAAAAGAACATTAAAATCCAATTTTAAAATTTAAAATCCAAAATCCAAAATGAATGTAGACATGAATTGCTGTTATTACAGCTGTCAGCAGTTTTTCATGGAATGGGTCAGTTTCACATTGTAGTGATCTGTTAGCCTTGCTTTAATGATCCAAAAAAAACCCAAATGAATGTTTGACTGCATGCAGATTCAGCTGTAATAATAGCTATATTTTAGTGAATTCAGCTCCTGATCCTATGGAAAATGAAGGCAGTTTTCATGCCCATCATGGGGTGCTTTTCCATTCCCACCCCACTCCATGTGACTGATAGATCTGTGCTTCAATTAGGGCATGTTTTGACCAAAACTGGAAAATGCATATTACTACCATTTTTGAGCTACTGTGAAAGCTAAACTTTTTTCCACGTTTTTTCAAGCCTGAAACTTGTCGGTTTGTCTAGACAAGTGCACGGGTTTGTTGCAAAACATTAATGTTTTGACCTTAAACTTTTGAGTTTGACGGCTTGCAATTTATATGTTTTGGATTTGCGATAACAGGTTTAAAAACGTTTTATCTACATTTTAATGCTATTTCCAGTTGATCGCGACGTGCGGTAATTTTTATCAGGTTGAAAAAACTGTAGAATGTGTAAGTTGACTCAGAGATAATTGGCATCATCTGCTACTCTCAATCAAAGTATATTAAATAAAGAGATTTAGATAGAAATTATTTATTAATTTGGTATTTGTTAATACTTGTACATTTACATGATAGTTTGACTTTTAGTCTTTATTTGTTTGTTTGCTGGACAGCTGTTTTTATACATTGACCATACAAAATGTACATTCAGTGATGATAATCTTAATTCATATTAATTTCTTTTCTTTCATTACAGATTAGATAGGACGATGCAAGATGTAATAAATAAAATATTTCCAAAGCTTGAGCAAGGTAAGATTAAGTGATTATTATTTTTAAGAATAAGTTTAGATATAGTCTTGCAACTACAACAGCTTGAAACATTTTTTTGTTTGGCCTGTGCATTTTAGTTTTTTCTCGTCTGAAAGCTTGAAATAATTTTTAAATGACCCTTAAAAATACACAACTTTGGTATGAGTTCATAATTTTGTATTAATGCTTGATTTATTTAACTAACCATAAACATGAATGCATAAATCTTTCAGATGAACTAAAGAGGGAGAGAAAATTTTATAAATCAAAAGGTTTACCATATCCACAACCAGCACCCAGAGGTAAATAATATTGTTTTTGCTTTTTTTGGGAAAAAATGAATTAAGTTACCAATTAAATAGCTCCTTCTCCCAATCAATCTAATTGAAATTTAGAAATGTTGATCTTTGTGAGGGATGTAAATTACAATAAGTTTAATAAGAGATGAATATAAAAAGTAAAAAATAAGGGAGTGTCAAAAAATATTAAGCAAAGAATGAATGGAATGAATGAGTGAAGGAATGAACAAACAAACAAACAAAAAAACAAACAAACAAAAAGAGAGCAAACAAAGAAACCAACAAATGAACAGGTTGATAGATATTGGATTTATATAGCAATGTGTATATATTGAAAGGTACTTAAATGATGAGAAGTGATTAGTGATAAGTTTGGACACTGATGACACTGCCAGAGCTTCTTTACATCCTCAGCAGTTCTTTGTACATTCCTCTGACATTTGAGTTTAAAAATCCACTATGGGGTACTTATGGCTGTGTAAAATATGATTCAAAACTCAATTTGCTCACAGAACATACCTATAGTAGATTTTCAGTCAAAGGACATGGATCAAGCCCCCCCAGACTGCATTATTCAATTCATTATTGGATTTTTGGTCATTTCAATCTTACATTAATGAAATCAAAACTAAATTTGAATTTGAACAAGCTGAGTCAAACATGTAAGAGAATGTGGTAATCAATTTTTCACAGCACATTGGGATGTAGTTGAGCTTATTGCTAATTGGCTAATTTTGCTCTGTTTTGACAGTTCAGTTGTCACAAACATGCCTTGGCCTGCCATAGAGATTGATATTTGAATTTATTTTTGAAGCCATTAATGGAAGTTCGAAAAACAAAGAATAAATTTAAAAATCTAATAATGAAGTGAATACTGGTAATGTGGCCTGGGGGGCATGCTTTATGTCCTTTAACTGTAAACTTTAAAGTGTCTTTATTCTAAAAGTGAACTTATTATGAATTCAAACCATAACATGGTTATGTTTATTTCTTAGTTTTCTCATCAAGTATTATGAAAGAACCAAAGACTAAAGTACACCATGTTAAGAGACAGATAGTGAAACAACCCAAACCTAATAGGTCAAAGGTAGTCAAGCGCTTACATCACTCTCAGGAACAAATATCAATTCAACTTGAACATTATGGGTAAGGAAGTTTGACGAAGTTGTAATGAACCATTCTTATGACATCTGGATAATTATCACTATCACCAGAATCCTTTTCAAATTATTTCTCTTATTCAAATGTTTTAATCCTCTCAGTGAAAATACCAAGAAAATGAGATGAATTAGAATAAGAGAAGGAACTGCAATCTTATTCTATATCCTTACTTTTCTATACATCATCACCTCAAAGTCCCAGATTCTCCCCTGTTGATACCACACAAGTGTAACACTAAGGCAAAAAAAAACACCATTTAGGGGGTGATGGTGGTGTACACTCCCCCCAGGGCAACAGCAAATGTGACCTCAGGAAGTTTTATATACCCCTTACATTATGAGCACCTAGAAATTCAACTCCAGTCTGTTTCACAATTTTACAATTGCAGTTTATCAACTGCTTACACTCACTATAATACAGAAAAGTTGTAAGATTTGATATTGTATTCCTTTGACTTCTGATCACATTCAGTTCTCACCTCTGAATTTGAGATCTAATCCAGGGGAGTCCAGGATTTTTCCTATTGGAGTGAAGGGATTGTACCTCATCCTGCTACCCAATTGCTTTATTTTATTATGGTTTTAATCTTTTTTTTTCAGTGAAGGAAAGGAGCCAGTAGCACTATCTTCTACCAGCAGTATTGAAGTAAGCTAAATACTGATGTACATGTACCCATTATTTAAGTTAGAAAATTATTGCTGTAATGGATTTCATTTTGTTGAATTTTTTTACAGTTGGTGTTGAGCCCCTCAGGGAGGTACATGTTCCCTTGATCCCTTGACCTTTTTGATTTTATGCCTTGTGTTCCCGATTAATAAAACCACTTGTTCCCTAAAATGTTTTTAGTTCATGTTCCCTTAATCCTGTAAATTTTGTACGATATTCCCTTGTTACCTAAAAATGTTTATCATTGTTCACCATATTTGTTATAGTAAAAACAATCGCCTTAGGACTGTCTCTTCCTCTTCTTATTGACTGTAACTCTCAGGGGGGCATTCTAGAATGAGTAGACTACAGTTTATAAGTACAAAAAAAAAATAAACAGCAAGCATAGCAAGTGCAAAATTTTGAGTAATATAAGCATGTACATTAGATATCAGTCCCCTTCTTTCCATTAAATAGTTTAAACAATGCCCTTTTCTTTTGGCATATTACAGCTCTATCCCCTCCCTTTTTTAGAACCCCCTCCTGCTAACTATTGCACAGTCCCTAATACATGATCTCGTGACACTTAAGTGAAAATAGACCTATTTTAACTATTGATGTTATATTTTATTGAAGGGGCTAGGAAAGTTAAAAATAATCATTTTGAAGTAAAAGCTGGTGTTTCCTTGTTCCCAACAATCTAATCAGGAGTTCCCTTGTTCCCTAAAACTAATTTGACAATATCCCCTGTTCCCTGAAAATAAATTCCCCTGTTCCCTTAATCCCTAAAACCCCTGTGAGGGGCTCATGTCGTATATAGATAGAATAAGATAGTTGTATGAGAAAAGTGTGGGGCTAAGTACTTTAGCATCCGAGTCCCACCCTCATCCTGCAGTCCCTGATTAGGGAGCTTAAGCATAGATAACGAAACACACGATAAAGAAGACCTGAAGTAGGTTCATTATGAACCACTTTTATGATAACTTATTATTACAGGATTCATGCTACTGCTTAAACTCCTTGAATTTCTGCTGTGATCCAAAGGTTCTGCAATGGATCCATTCATCTGATGAATTTGTGGTACAAATTTCTGAAATTTTTGAAGTTCAATAAGCTTAACATACCCCTTTAAAAATCATTTTTGGGTCTTTGAATACCTCTTGGATTCTCCTTGAATTTAAAGTGGATACCTCAGCACGAACCCTGTTATTACTATTGTTAAACCAACGAGCATTGCCGAGCAGTTTCCGTGACTCTGCCCACAAAACACTCTGCCCCGTCCTCTGCCCCAATAACTTTACCGCTTGACGTTACAGTTGTGAATAACGAGTTCTCTCTAATAACAACAACTGTAAATATATAAAATCTCTATAACATTATCTGTCTCTTCCTTCAACCTTCAATTCTTCTTCAACCATATTTCTCTACTGGATATGTGTAGTTTTGGTGAGCGCCGACAGCACAGTCAGCTAGATCAAAATCGCCAATACCAACGGCACTCAATTTATAAATAGATTTCTCTGAGATTTCTACTATATTTGTGAAATTCAACACTCAAATAAGGTTCACGTACCTCTTCCCGACTTAGTTTACAATCTGTGTCTCTTCCAAATCCGATAAGACGATTTTTATGTCCTAAAATATCTCTGAAAGTCTTCGAAGAATTCTCTAGGACTGAAAGTGTTTTGTAGGCAAAGTCCCGAAAACCGTTCGGCAATATTCGGAGGTTTGATTGACGGAAGCAAAAACGCCATTTGGCGGTTGCCGTTTGAGTCTCAGAGTTCGCAGAATATCGAAAACCGCAGTAAATAAAGTGTATTTGTTGTCATCATGTGTTTAATCATTAACGCTATTAGCTCCCTGTTATTGACAAGTACACTTGATATACTAGTATATTTACTTTGTGATTGACAGCCATTACCCAAGAAGTTCATTCGCTGTTCAAGTCATGTGACCATAGGACTATTACAGAGATTCATAGCTACCAAATTAAACCTGGAATCTGAAACTTTGGTAAGAGTCTGATCTGTTTTGTTTTGTTTTTATACAACCTGATAGGAATTCAGTCTCCCTTTTAATTCTCATCAGGTGAAAAAGAGCACAGGGACTGATTGAGTGGTGTGCACAAGGAACCCTTTCATTTTAGTAAACCCCAGAGATCCTCGGATATTTCTCTAACCCCAAAGTTTTCTGTGGCCTTTCTCCAACAGGCCATTTCCGAGATACACTCCAATTCCCGCGAACAATAGTTTCAAGTCGAGGCTTCGTGCGAAAATACAGCAAATATATGAAAACTTTACACGAAGCCTCGACCTGATACTATTGTTCGCGGGAAATGGAGCGTATCTCGGAAATGGCCTATTCCTGGATAGTTAAAAAGGAGCATTTAGCTTTAAAAGAGACTTTTTTTGTAGTTACGGGACACGTATGAGACTCTAAAGCTTGTTTTGTCACATTAAGTTTGATTCATTTAATTTAATGCTTGGACATTCTTTAGATAGGAATATCTCACAACCAGACAGAAATGGACAAAGATTTCACCTTGAAATACATCAGTGATAACTTGCTTCATGAAAAAGTAAGTATTTGACATATATAAGGCCAAGGACTGTTCAAAGCAAGATTAAGAGCCTTTTTGTTTTTGGTCCAAAATGGCAGCTCTTTATTATAGAGCAGTTTTCTTAGGAGGGAAACGTACATTTACAGACTTTACATTTTTAGCCAATTGCAAAACGAGCAAGGGACTGGGACTGAGTTCACAACTTTAATCCAATTAAAGTAATTGAAGAAATGACTCTGTCATTAGTGGATGAAAATTAGCAGATTTGCCAAGTTTCAGGGATTTTGGTTAGATATTAACAATGTTATGACCTTTCAAATG
>JANTNT010178510.1:0-18524 GCA_024752375.1 Entacmaea quadricolor
CCCAAATATCTTTTAAAATAGGGCAGCTCTAAATGCGGATAATTGCAGCATAATCTACACTTTACAACACAATGAATAACCAAGTTTCAAGAAAAGTTAGCTGTTTGATTTTGAATAAATCGCTGAAAATCGGACTGAGTTAACGTATGTTTAAAATAATTCAGAAAGGGAAGTGTAACTTAAAAATACTTATCACGATCCACCTTAAATCCTGCACTCCTTTTAGGCTGCAACAGTACCTTTAACTTATTATGCGACATATCTATCCACGAGTTTGCGATATGGCACATTTGATTAGTATTTTTTTCCACCAGTCTTTCTTTGAATTGAACCAATTCAACATTAGTTTATACTACAATTCCACCAGTCTGGTCTTGGACGGCGACCTTCCTAACGTGTCTAATACTCCGACAAATTCATGCACAGCATTGTATTTCATTCTATTGTATAGCGTCGTTCTCAATTGTATTGTATTTTAATCTATTGTTATGTGGATATAATACAATACAATGTTATGCATAAATTTGTCGGAGTATTGGACAACCCTCTGTGAAATAACACTTTCGTTTGTTTGTTTTTGCATGCAATAGGTTAAGAAAGCTATAAGGAAATAAGACTTTAAAAAAATTTCAATGTGCGGGATCTTTGATTTTGCATTGAATTCAGCTTTCAAGGCACTGGATTCCACGCTGAATACCAAGCCTTCTACGTCAAAGATTCGTCATTTTGAACCAATCAGCGCGCGAGATTCTAATAAGATATGAATCTATATCGATACTTACAAAAATGTGTTGACGATTCCAAGTTCTGTGTACGTATTTGTTAAGCAAATAGATATTTCATTTGCTTCTCTAGCGGTAGCATAACTGAATGGTGTGTGGTAATTTGAACTTGTGTCTGGTTTTACCCACATGCTGACTGTGAATGCTGTCAAGTCTTTGACAAATGGATGTTCATAGGCAACTTTATCCACGATGCTTTTGTTGGGAAATGACACAACTTCCTTTATACCTAATTCTAAAAAAATATTACTTATTAAGTTACTAAGGCAATTTACTGGCGCAAATAATTTAATTAAAGCCACAAGGTTATATATAATTATAAAAAAAAACTTTGCTGCCTCCGTTGGTGCTTTGTCTTTGACTAGTGGACAGATTTTTATTGTAAAACAAATCGAAACTAGCTCATGTAATATTTCAAGACTCCTATACATAAAGTGGCGGAGACGATCATCGGAAATATTGAAAATGATCCCTTAAAGGAACCTGAGTGATATCCTGGTGGGTATGGCAACAAAAGATTTTTACCCCTAAAAGGTACCAGCTTAAGGTAGTTTGGGACCTTTGGATTTAATCAATGAATTTTCTTAGAAATCTTGTCAGTTAAATATTCTTGTTAGGCAAGTCAAAAACACAGAAAAAAAGTAGGAGTCACCGTATTGATTATTTGCAAATATGTGTGAAAATGAACTCTAGAAGCGAAATTCTACGTCATTTACTCACCCCTAAATGAGTATAGAATTGTGAAATTTGTAAAATTTATGACAAGCCAATCAATGATTTATTATTTTTATTCTAAATCCCGAGAATGGAAAGTGAGGCTTTGATTAAAAAAGAATAATTAGAGGGTCACCGTACTAACAGACTAGCTATGAGCGACTAAATCCAATTTATTGTTTAAATAAATACAATTCCTGTCCGCGCGGGACTGGGTTCTAGTATTTAAATCCCTCGCTTGAAACTTGCCAAATTGACTTTATAATCTTCAGAGATTCTAAAACCTATTTTGAATTAATCTTGAAAAGATGTCAAATTTATTTTTTAATTAATTAATTGCGACCAAGTAAAGCTATTAAAATCTTAGCATGTTTCAAAAAATGTCTCATTTTACCTCAAAAGTTGGATAAAATAACGAAATACTTTGTTAAGTTATAGAAAAGGATTTTGATTAAGTGATTATTTAAATAGGTTTTTAAAACAACGCAAATAAAGGGCAAAAAACGATGCGCTAAATAGATGCGCAGTAGCAAGGGTCTCGAACTACCCTAAGGTTATGCCTACTATTAAAGAAATCCATGAAATGTTTTTTAAATCTTACTTTCTTGAATCGAAATTCAATGTTGATTTCAAATATGAAAAGAAAAAAAGGAGTGTCCCAAAGGTGGTTTCCGAGATATCGAGGCCGGATTAATTTATGCGTACTTGGAAAATGACGGAAAACGGTCAAAAGCCAAAAGCGTTATGAAAAATTCATAACGCGAAAATAAATAGAGCGTTTGAGCCAAATTCCTAGGAAAACCTAAACTATAAATCGTATTACAAAACTAAATCGGATTTGACGAAGATTTGTGTGAAATACTAATAAAAGTTTAATATTTTGTTTATTCCATGGCGATAATTTTAGGTTAAAACGAGCTCCAAAAACCTACAAGTCTGTTTTTTATTAGGAAAACCCAAAAACTTTTTCACATGCCCTTTCCGAAAATCGAAAAAAATTTATAGGGTGCAAAATTTTGGGGTTTTGCCCTCTTGAAGTTCAAAACTCCAATGGTCCCTTATAAAATTAACGTCGTCATGGAAACTCAGCAGAATTCGAGCGCACGCGCCCCCGTAGGCTCGTATCGAACGTTCAATAGTAGGCAGTCACCTTAATAACATTTTTTTCAAAGAACAACATAGTATAAGGAGTCATGGCTTAAAAAATAAAATAATTTTTTAATAAGTTTTTTTTTTACAGACGTTTTATTGATGACCCCTTTTGTTTTTTTAACAACGGGATTTTTTTTTTTTTTTTTTTTTTTTTTTTTTTTTTTTTTTTTTTTTTCTTTTTTTTCCCAGTTTTAATAGTATTAAAAACATAATCTTCAAACACCTTCAAACATAATCTTCAAGGTACCAGATCACTGATTTTGATCCCTAAAAGGTACGAAGATCATCCACGTCCTTTGCCGATCGCAGCACCCCCCCCCCCCACAGGGGCAATATTGGTCACTCCTGCTCTTTCTTTACTATTATTTCTCTCGCTAGCCAGTTCTATTTATGTTATTATTTATTCATTTACTTTTATTTACCTTCACAGGTTACACACTTGTAGTCTTTGTTGTTGTTGTTGTTGTTGTTGTTGTTGTTGTTGTTGTTGCTGTTGTCAGTCACACACACCAGAGGATAGCTGCACAATTTGTTACTGCATCTCGATGGACGTCGTAAAAAGTAGTCCAAATATTGAGAACCAGCTGAGTAGACTAGACTATCAGGGTTAGTCAAGTGATTAGCGTTATTCAGCTCACATATACCTTGACGTGAGTAGTAGTTAATGCTGAGGCATTCTGCACGTAATGCACATTTGTCAGTACACTGGAGAATTGATTGTTTTGAATAGGTCTCGATCACGTGATCCCTGATTTTTAGATTTGACTGAGAGTATGATGAGTCACATGATTTCGCTGCTTGCGCATGTTGCCATGGAAACAGCAGGAGAGTGATCATTGGCAGCGTCTGCATTTTTAATGCATTTCTTCTTTATTCTCAAATTCTAGGAGAAATTGGGGTGTACATTGAATATATAAATAAATTATATTATTAGTAAGTCGAACCAAGTCTGACTAATAAAATAGCAATAGTTCAATCAAATGTGCCACATGGCAAACTCGCGGATCGATTTTGTTTGTGAAACAATACTTCTTAGTAGTAACGATTGTACTTGATGACAAAACCACCAAACCACTATACTCCAACTTGAAAAAATGCGTGTAAATATTATAATATAGAATTTAAATCTAAATATAGAACACCGTTAAACTTTTTTTTTCTGGTTTAGAATGTCAGTTGTTCTCGAAAGAAAATACACAATTCACTAATAAAATGTTGAAATTTCAAAATGTTTCTGGTAGTTATTTTATTCGGTTTATTAATTGCTCTGAATTCTCCAAGTTTTCCCGAAATCTACGCTTTATTTAAAACATTTAAAACATTTAAGCAGTTCTTGATATTTCTTGACAAGATGAATTTATTGGGAAAATAGTTATTTTTGATTCGATGGGTTATATCGAACCATTGACTCGACAGTCTTTGGGAGCACTGTCTTATCGTAAAGAAATCCTTTTTTCCTGTTATACAGTCAACTTGTTCCGGTTGCCGTCGTTTCCGATGAGGCGCGACTCTCTAGACTTCGATGTCTGCATTTGTAGATTGCATTAGGTGGACGTCAATCACTTGAATATCACAAAAAAATGCACACGTGCGAAAAAATCAAGTGATTGACGTCTACCTAATGCAATCTACAAATGCAGAAATCGAAGTCTAGAGAGTCGCGCTTCATCGAAAACAACGATAAGCAATGGACCTCGAACACAATCGATGATAATATTGATAATATTGAATATTGATTATGATGGTGGTGGTGGTAGTGGTGGTGGTGGTGATGGTGGTGGTGGTAGTGGTGGTGGTGGTGGTGGTGGTAGTCATGGTGATAGTAATGGTGGTGATGGAGGTAATAATGATGATGACCTTTTCTAAATAGGGGATTTCTAAATAGTGCAAATATACTAAACTCGAAGACTGCTTTGATACGTCTTTTCTTGCGTTTTCTTTTCATCTATCTAGTGCGAAAATTGTTTATTTTAACGGTTGTCGTCGAGCAAATTTAAATGAATTTAATTTTAAATCCATCAAGACAGGTATTAATTGAAAATAGCCTTGTTAACATAATTACTGACCTCTGGCCATGTTTCTTTTATTCGCTTTTAAGTGCCATCTATTCGTGATTCTTTTATCATTTCAGTTTTGAAAATTACATATTAAAAAGATGTAATATTTTACAACTAAATCTCCGTATCTCAGCCGTTTTGCTCTCAAGTTTACTAGCTTATGTTTTTTCAAGTGCTTTGTAAAAAAATAGTTTTAGTTTAAATTTTTTAAAAATGTTTTGTAACGTCATATCTTAAAAGCCTTATTATTAAGCACCATGCCGTTTTGTTTCCTTAGGGCATCATTTATATGGCAGGTGAACCTGAGCCCAGCTGTTGATCAATTTTTTACTCTTTAACTCCTTCTTGATTAAATTTGCACTATACTTGTACTTGTGCTTTTCAAATCATTCATCTTGATAAAGACACGTCCCTAACTAATAAAAATCAATTGGTATTATTTCACAAAAAAGGTAAACCAAAGAATTAGCCCTAAGTTTCTAGAGTTGACCGTTAAGAAGGAATTATGAAAAGAAACTTTTAAAGTATATATAGAGCTACTTGTCCATCTAATTGTCGGATGGGATATCAAAACAAACAGCTATATAGTGAGAAGCATGGCTGCCATGTGTTGCTGACGCGTTGCCTCTCACAGCTGTAGTCCAGGGTTCGACTCCTGAGTTCAGGACTCATTTCGGTAGAGTTGGTTGTTGGTTCTCTAACTTGCTTCGAGGGTATTTCTCCGAGTTCTACCTCGAGGTCCACAAAAATCAACATGCTAAATTCCAATTCGCTCAGTGAGTTAGCCGTGCCACGACTTTCATAAGCCTTGTTTGCTTCAGGGCCTGATAAAATTGATCCGTTTTTCCCTTTTTGATCCGCCTGAGTGGCAAACTAACCAACATCTGAATAGTCACATTTTAAAAAGTTTAGAAGATTTTTCCACGAACGTCCTTGAGGTCCTTTCAGTAGAGAATATCGTTTAGTGAGTCACAGTTAGCTTGACGACTGAACAAAATATGCTTATATCTAAATTACTTGCATAGTTTTTTATGGCAAAATATAAAATAACTTGAAAATATACAACCCGTACTAGTAGCTAAATTGAAATCCTTTATCATACCTTCAATTCTCTTTTCGCAGGCTTACGCGTATTCGCGGTCCGAACGACTTCTAACTCGGTTAAACGAGAAAATGTTTAATGAATCTTCTGTTGCTGCGGCTGTCAATATAAAAAATATAAATTTAAATTAACTATTGCCAAATGATTAATTACTCTCTCGTAGCACACTCCTTGTGATCGCTTGCGCTTCCTGTGATTTGATTGGTTAAACACAAAACAATTTAAAATTGTATCATTTTGACAACACTACGCCCTTATAATTACTTTATACAACACTTTGACACATAGGCAAGTAGGTCAGCCAGGCCTATAATCATTAATAGAAAGTAAAAAAATGGGGCTTGATCTACAGGTTTTCACTACAGACTTAATGACGTAGACACACCTAGTATGGAATCTTGAGAGTCTTTCATGTATTTATCTTTGGATGACGCGGCTTTCCACCTGCCGTGTCATTAGATATTCCTATCAGATATACCAGAGTTAATGGCAAGGTTGACACCCCACATCTTGAAGAATGAGTCACTCTTTTCCCTTTAACGAGTAAGATGATCACTTGGCAACTTTTATTGTTAATAATATTTGTTAATGTGTTCTTTGGTGACTATGAAGTCCAATTCTTCATAAACAAATTCGTTGGCACACAGTGCATCTGAACTCAGTAGAGAGTTGAACGTTTCCTTGGTCACTGGCTTGTGTTCTTGACTTTTTTGCTTCACGAAGCCTTTGTCTTATTTCTTTTGCTTGCTGCTCGCAGTGCTGTGCACTGGTGTGTATTGTATGTCTCCAGCCAGTTCTTTTGGCAGCTTGCTCCTTCCAATCCTCGGTGTTCATGGCTCATTGCTTGAGACTGTGCTTAAGGTTGTCTTTAAAGCGTTTTATTCGGCCACCTTGGCTACTTTTGCCGTCAAACAGCTCACCGTAGAAAATGCTTTCATGCGTGTTGTCAGGAGATTGTTGGAATAAAACCTTTGTTCTTTTGGGCATTCAGTTTGTCCTAGCACAGTGTATGCGTGGTTGAAAGCCTCCATAGCTGCTTGGAGATCTTCCTCTGTGTGAACTACTAAGGCATTGTCATCGGCATATTAAAGCTTAAGTATTGTTAAGGGGTGGTCAATGTCCTTGCCTTCAGTCGGCGGAGGTTGAAGAGCTTGCCGTCCATTCGGTATCGCATGTCAATGCCACGTGGAAGTTCAGTAAGTTCAGTACAACGGATATAAATATCGAGAAGAGTGTAGGGGCGATGACACATCCTTGCTTGACTCCTGTCTTTACTTCAAAACACTCGGTAGCTGCCTCACCATCAATCAGGACTGATGCAGACATGTTGTCTTGTAGCAACCGTAATTTTTTAATGTATTTCTCAGGACATCCAATTCTAGAGAGCACTTTCCTTAATGTAGGACGGTCCACAGAATCAAATGCTTTGGTTAAATCAATGAAAGCAACATAGAGTTCTCTCCGGAAGTCACATTGGGTCTCTGGGAGGACTTCTTCAGCAACAGGAGTGAGGCGGTATTCAAGAATGCGAGCAATGATCTTTCCAGCTATGGAGAGTAGTGTAATGCCACGATAGTTACCACAGCTTGCTTTCTCTCCTTTCTTGAATACGGTAACAATCAAGGCGTCTCGAAGGTCACTTGTAATGACTTTGTCTTCCCATTCTCGACCCCAGAGCCCTGTCATTCTTACTGTGCATGCTCGACGAAATTCCAGAGACTCTGGGAAATCCTATTCAATACATGTGATTGGTTAATGGACAATCACAAAAGAAAAAGAAATGCCGCGCGCTGATTGGCTCACGAGATACGATTGACGGCGAAATTTTGCACTTTTTTGGTGTCTTGCTTTGGACAATTTTGGACTAACAAGATGCGATCCTTCTTTGAGTTTTCAAGCCAAATTCAAGGTTTAAACCAAGTTATTTTATGTAAAAAGATCTGTAAAAGCATTATACGAAGATATAGAGGACTGTAGTAATTTAATCTGATCGGGTTATGTAACAAGATCGATTTAAGGTGAGCTAAGTTTGTTTTTCAGCCCATTCATAGCTTTATTTCAAGCATTCCGATTTGAAGTAAAGCTACAACTGACATTTGAACTAAAACAACTCATTTTTTGACAAAAATACATGCTGTTAATTACAGTTAGCAAAGAATGTAAACTTTTTAGTTAATAAAATAATTGTTAGATGTTTTTAGTTGTTTTTTTATTCAATACTTATATTAAGATTGCATAAATTTGCAGTCGAAGAAAGTTTGGTTTTGCTGTTTGCCGTGAAACGAATTTCAACTGCTGGACTTGACTTCACTATAAATATCAGCTCGCACGTCCTTCATCTTGTTCCCTTGGTCTCTCGTTAGAGCTTTAAGTAGATAAACAACAAGATACCTTCTTTTGTTTGAATAAGAGTGATAAATAAATTTACCTCCATTACGAGGAAAATCATAGGCGAAACTATAAATTGAAAACTTAAGGATTTCCTGAAACTTTTTGATAAAACACGTGCAACTAGCACATCATAAAAACCGCAAATTTTAAAAACTTTCTTTTTAGCTATTTTTCAATACTATTTTAATTTTATAACTTAACTTTAATATACCAAAGAGGCTTCTTCAAATAATCCAAAAAGCTGCCTTTTCACATTCGAGCATGCGCATTTCATACCAGGTAGCCAGATTTTGGCTACCAGCGATCAGGGTTTCCCAGAGTCTCTGGAATTTCGTTGAGCACAGGGCTCTGAGGTCGAGAATGTTGTCTTCCCAGATACGTGTTGATAGGATACACAGCATATCAGCCAGATCAGGGCCTGCAGCCTTGTATACTTCTGCTGGGGTCCCATCTGGGCCAACAGCTTTGATATTTTTCATAGCGGCATTTGCAGTGGAAACTTTTTTCTGATTTGGTGGTTCATCTAGATGACTTTTTATAAAAAGCTGAGGCAGTTTTTCGACTTCAATATTGTCTACAGATGGATTCCGATTGAGAAGCTCCAAAAAGTGTTCTCTCCATCTTTCACGGATACCTGTGATGTCCTTAAGAAGAGTACTATCCTTAGCAGCGATTGGCCTAATAACCTGGGATGTTGACCCACAGATCCTTTTAATAGCTGCGAAGAAAGCTCTGTTGTTATTGATGTCAAATAGCACCTGTATCTTCGCTGCCTTCTGCTTCCACCAGTTGTCTTTCATCTCGCGCACTCGGTGCTGGACCTTTAATCTCATTTTAAGTTATTGTCGCTTTTTTGCTACATTCCTGATGTCATTCTACCAAACCTTCTGCGTTTCAATGCAATCATCTGCTCCACTTCGTTATCATCGAACCAGTCTTTATTACCTCGCTTCTCGATGCCCAGTGTTTCATCGCATGCTGTTTTAATAGCAGTTTTCATATCATCCCAGAGACATTGGACATTGGTATTTTCTAAAGTCAACAGCGCTGACTCATTTTTGACTGCAACTCATTTCTTATTTCGGATGAATCGAGTTTCCCCAATTTTTACTTGGGTCTATTCAGTTTCTTTGTCTTCCTCTGCTTTGGGCGAAGAACATGGAGGATCGTACAAGCCTGTGATCAGTTCAGCATTCAGCTGATGGTGTCGTCGTCTTGGTGATGCGCACGTCTTTCTTGTCTCGGCTACGCACAATTATATAGTCTAGCATGTGCCAATGTCGTGATCTTGGGTGTCTCCACGATGTCTTATTCTTATTCTTCTGTCTGAAAAGTGTGTTAGTGATTATCAGCTGGTGTTAGCGTTGCCTAGCCCTTTCTTTCCGATGACATTTTGCCATTTTACTACGTGATCTTTTCCAACACGAGCATTGAAGTCTCCAAAAAGAATGATCTTGTGATTGTTTGGTATGTTTGATAGCAAAGAGTCAAGGGTGGAATAGAATAACTCTTTCTCTTCAGGTTCAGCCATCAGAGTCGGAGCATACGCGGAGATTGATGTCACTTGTTCGTTGGAGTTGAGCTTGATACGGAGCGTCATCAGACGTTTATTTACGCCTACCGGGAACTCCTCCAACTTCCTGATCAACTCATTCTTGAAAGCAAAACCAACACCATATGGATTCTTTGCTCGCTCTCCCTTTTCCTTTCCAGAAAAAAGGTATAACCTGCACCTTCCTCTGTCAGTTGTCCTTCATCACCAGCGAGGCGAGTTTCTTGAAGTGCCGCAATGTCGATGTTGTACTGGCGAAGCTCACGCTTTCGCTACAACGAAAGCCGTTCGTCTTTCGGGTCTCTCGTTATGTTCTTTATCCATCAGTGTACGTACATTCCATGTCCCAAACTGTAGTAAATGTTTGAATTGTTTTCGACCGCATAAAGGTGATCCCGCTGGGCGCGGTTTCCAAGCCAGGAGTTTAAGGAAACAGACTATGTTTAGGGTAACTATCCTGCTCCCGTCATTGCTTGCCAATCGCCGCAGGGCTTGACGTAATACCAAGTAGAAGCTGTGCGTGGATTTTTAACGTGAGTACTAAGCTGCACAACGAAGTTCCCACGATTCTCGACATCACTAGTCCTGGTTCCAATGGCAAGGATACCTCGACAACTGGAGGACAGGTTCAGCTGTCAGCCGTCAGCTCTAAAGGAGCTAATACGCCCTTTGCAGGTCTTGTTCTTCATCCTGACCGGGTTTTTACACACCCACCTCTTCAAGAAGTTAATTTTTGAAGGGTCTGCCGGTTTAGTCGCCGACGACTTGACTTTGCAGCAGATTGCACTTGATTGAGGGCCGCTTCATTTTCAACAACAATCCTTTGTGCGCTTTCTTTTTCGGACAGCTGGAGGTGTTTCGATGGTCAGTCGTGCTCGAGTAGATTTGAGTGTTTGAAAATAGAGGAACGACGACAAAAAAAAAAAAAAAAAGGCTAGAAAGTGAATATTAACGGAATTTGGAAAAACTCCAGTAGGAAAAATTAGACTGAAAAAAAAAAAAAAGAAACGAAAAAGAAACAAAGACAAGCAAATATAAAAGTAGAAATATGTGATTTGAACGAATAAACATTAACCCAATGACATGTGAAAACCAGATCATATTTGTTATATAATTTGTTATAAAGAAACAGATATTTGGTGATGAAAGCAATCAACACTAGAGTAATGACTTGAGTAACAGAATCTAAAAATCTCGAAAAAAGACACAAAACAAGTAAATAAAAAAATCTAGAAAGATGCAAATTGATTTAAGAAAGTAGATTAGTAAACGAACAGGGCATAACTGAGAACCAGATTCAGCAATCACAACACTTTGTCCTTCCCTCAGTTGATCAGTTTTTCTGCTCTCAGTAGTTAAACATGCGTGACCTTCTTGGAATTAAAAATCTCTACTGCATAATAATTGGACTTCACAACACCTTAAAACAGAAAGATACCACAAAGAAGCAATGGCGCGGATACAGGATTTTTGGAGATGGGGGTCGAAAACCTACTTACAACGGGGAAAGTCATTTTTGTCGTTAAAGGAAAAGATAAATAAAGTGAAAAAATATATTGAAAGAGGGGGGTCAAGACACCCCGATCCTTCCCCTGCATTTGCCCTTGATAAATTGCGCAATTCAAGTAGATTGTTAAAATTTATAGAACCTGCTAATTGATGAGCTTGAGCAGCTTCAAGCGACTCTTTACGATAAACAGGTGGACGACTGGCAATGCGAAAAGCACCTTCCTTGATAGCAATGACTTCGGAAGATCCGTGGGGAGGGAACATTGCCCCAAGTTGTGAACCTATTTTAACGCATAAAATCATGGAGGAAACTGAAGAGGATGATTCCAAAACATGTTTATAAAAGTGGCCAAGACTGCAGGGAGAAACTGGAAGAAGAAAGATGAAGTGCACTCTGTGCAAACAGTTTCCATCTATTAAAAAATCGCAGATAACCCTTTGGAACGCGAGAAAACAGAATAGTTGACTTGAGGTTTTCTTATGTAAGATTTACTTCAGGATCATCAACCATAGAGCTAGAACAGAATATACAGGTAAACACATCTGAAAAGAGAAAAGAAAATGTAAACTAATGGGTCAAGTACATGACTAACAACAACAATTTAATCACTGATTATTAATAGTAATTTACTGAACAACGAAGCAATCGCATACAATTAATAGACTCCGATAAATAAGCCACTTTGGTCATGCACAAGTTCATGTGTCACACTCTATATGTCTCTTCGTACCACTTTAAGAAATGCATCTTGGAATAACTCTTATCAAAATGGACAACAAACTTTAATTTACTGGAAAATGATTCTTTTAATTAACAATGGAAAATTCGAACGAAATCAAAAATATTGCGGTTCTGGGCTTTACCCCTGATGAACAAGTTATGTATGTTTGGTAAAGAGTCAAATCACTGACAAACTTATTTGACTAAAAGAAAATTATCAGTATATGTAGAATAGTGTATCGCAAGAATTGGGATTGGGTTCCCTGTGTAATTTTCAGTCACGTTATCAGTTTGTTCAACATGCGTTTGGTCAAGTCCTCAAGTGAGTACTTTCAATGATTATGTTTCAAGAGTAAAATGTCGAAAAGTTTTACCTTCAAAATCGTCTATTTTTCGTATTACTAAAAGTTTAAAAGATCATGGTTATATTCAAACCATTATTGAAATGGATACCGTCGGCGGATAGGTCGGGACAATAAGGGTACCTCGAGCTTTACACACTCTCAGGTAGTATATTATTTTAGAAGGTAGATAAACAGGAGGACAAAGCTAATGGTTCAGTAAGGTATTGGCTCCATTTCCGAAGCTGCCACGAGCTCTGTCATTTGGTCTGAAGACGTCCGAGATTTAAACATTTTCCGTTCACTAACGAAAATGATTAACCACCAATCAGCATTCAATACGCTTCGCCGTGACAGCTTCGGAAATCTTTGGTACCTCCGCCTGTGGGGAGATCGGACATCTTGTCCGCCAATCAATACATTTCTTAGTAAATTTTATAGGTTTTGAATGGCTGGATCTATTTCAATATGTGGGTCTTTTGTTGATTATCGCAATATTAAGGGGACTCGCTCCAGGCACTCACGGCCTGAAACTCGGTAATGGCGTGACCAAAATTATGTTATTCTCGAACGTATTATTTTCTCAGCACTTGCAGACAATAGATTTTAGAGAAATCTGACGATAATTTTCTTTTTTGTGTTTATGTTTTATGTCCTTTCATATGGATTGGTGTTATATTTGAGATTATCCAGTGGACCAAAAAAAAAAAGGACTTTAATATTGAAAAGTTTACATAGCGAAGTAGATAATTGTGGAGCACAGTCCTTCAAGATGCAAAGTGAGATTTATTTGATCTGGTCCTGGGGATTTGTGGATGTTTAATGCTTCTAGGTATTGGGTACCCGGTAACCCACAACCTCAGAACAAACACTGTGATTAGATGAAGAAACAAAGGAATAATGGAGCAAGAAAATAGAATCAGCTATATATAACAATGACAATATCATGTCTTTGTTATGCATGGCTCGTTTTGTCTTGCTCTATTATTCTTTTGTTTCTTCATCCAACCACAGCCGGTTTGTTCAGACGGTCGTTCTACCTCTTTTGGTTTACAGGTGATGCTGTATAATTCATTACTTACCATGGCCTCAAAAACGTGTAAATTATTATGTTCTTCAGAAAATACTGATGAAAAATACAAGCTGTGCAATGCTTTTGTCGTCTTTGATTTCGTTTTCTCCTTCTTTAAGCAGTAAAAAATCATTCGTTCCTTACATTTTGATCTTACATAATTACGGAATGGTTTTTAATTGTTAACTGACTTCAGCTTTTCCGCCAGGTCCTTGAGGGTTGCCATTTTGCTGAATTGCATTTTCTTTCTAGGAAATTATTTAGATCTTGGTATGAGGCCCATATTTCTTCTCTTCCCGATTTCTTCGCCTTTTCATACATGTTTTTCTTCCTCCTGCAAAGTTTAATAAGATCTTTAAATATCCAGTGTGCTGTGTAATCTTTCTTTTGCCTGTATTTCGGAATACAATAGTCAACTGCAGCAAAGAAGATATCTTTCCATATTATCCGGTTCTCATCGATATCCTCATCCACCAAAATCCCAGGAAGAATTTAAAAATAAAGATTTGAGCTGATTCCAATCTGCTTTCTTAAATGCGTAACTATACTTCTTAGAAGTGCGACTTTGGTAGGGTGCAGTATTTAGAAAAAAGTTCGACCCTTGGAACATGACTATTAAAAAGAGCTAAACCAGTTGCTAGCAAGTAGCAAACTAAAGTGCAAACATTATATCCTTGAAATATTAGTAGTACTAAATTGCACTGTTTTATGCTAATTATATTGTTTTCTATTGTTCGACTAGCACTATTTTGTACAATTTAGTAATAAGTATTCCACGGATATATTGTTTGCACTCTAGAGGAACATTTACTATCTATTTAACGTAGTGTGGTTTTCATTAACAGGGAGACAAAGTGTACTAATTTAAAGTGTAATAGTCAGATAAATACAATAGAAAAAAAAAAAAAAAACGAATTTGAGCGTAATACGCCAAAGCGGGTATTTCACGGGTTTATGAAAACCACTCTAGTAAAAAAAAAAAAAAAAAAAAAAAACTATAGAAAACAAAAGACTTTGTGTGTAATAATATATAATGCGTAATACGCTAAAGTGTACTTCACGCCTTATGAAAACCACTCTAATAGCATTTAGTTAGAATGATTTTCATTTGACCGTGAAAGAAAAAAAAGTATGGTTTGTGAGTAACATTTGAAAGAGAGAGCTCAAGAGAGAGAGAAAAATGGAATTATTGTCTACTACTATGTATTACATTGCCTATTCTTTCACGGTCAAATGTAAATCACTCTATCAACTAGTTTGCTATCCGATAACAAAGAGGCACAAACTACACAAAGAAAGACAAAGACCACTAGATACCTTGCCATTGTTATTTGCACTGTTCTGCTTTAGTGATATTCACTAGTTTGTACATAATAGTTCAGTCAATCACTACTAATAAACATATTTTAATAAAATTTAAAAATTATAAGATAAACGACAACATTTTTAAAATTTAAAAATGTCATCCGCGCCATCTTTATTATACAATGTTAACTGATGCAAGGTTTTAACCTGAAGCTTTTCTTGTGTTCTCCCAACATCCCGCGTGTTGAAAAATCAGCATGGAAGATGAAAAACCTCTTTCTAATGCTTAACTTTAAATTAACATGATGAAGGCAGCATGTCTACGTTACTATGGCGTTGTCCTCTCACCAATGCAGTACTTTAGTGCAAGGGGTAAGTGGATCGAGCCCCGCGTGCAAAGTCGTGTATGTTAGTTGAGTTTGTTTGATGTGTTGTTCTCTCCTATGCCACGAGTGATTTTCTCCAGTTTTCCTCCCTCCGTAAAAATCAACATGTGTGTGTTTGAGTGTTGTATGTTGTAAATACTGAATGTAGTGGTAGTGTGTGTGGAGCGAACCCAACGGAAGAGCCCCTTAGGGGGAGTTGTGGTTGTAAAATATGAGTTTTAAGTTGCTGATTAAGGGATGGATGGCGACTCCCAAAGAATGTGAAAGGCCTCTTTTGTTTTTAACAGGAATTGCGTTGAAGCAGAATTTAAAATTTTCAAAGCAGTCGCTGGAGCATGCCTGCTTGCACAATGAAAATTCTTGAAGATGTTTACATACAGTAAAGACCCGCATAAAAGAATTATTTTTTCAAAGGTCAGGCTGAAATGGTTCTCGTATATTTCATCTAGTGAGAAATCAGGCTGAGTTGGTTCTTATTTACAAACAAAAAAAATTATTGTTCCTAAGATTGTTTTTCAATTTGATTGTATTTAATTTCTTGGTTATCTGTTAAACCTGGCCTGTGTATTCTTCATCATTTGCACATTACGTCATCGCGGCCAAGTTGGTGGTATTTAACAAAAGATTTCTCATTAGCTTCTTTTGTTCGTACCACCAACATGGCCGCTGTGTCTTTGTCTTTTTGATTCCCTTGGGAATAGTTGCAAACCATCAATAGCCGCTTCCCATCCCTCCCCTCTGCTGGGAAAAAGCCTCTGAACAATAAAATGTATTACCATTCAGTACTTATAAATAGCGCTAAATAACATGTATATTTCTTGAATTGATTTACAGTAGTATATGGGCCTTTTTCATGCGGCAGCCATGTTGGCTAAAATAACAAATTCAACCACGCGTAACCTTGCATTAATGACGAGGTTACGCGTGGTAGAATCTGTTATTTCAGCTAACATGGCTGCCGCGAGAAATAGGTCCCAATGACCCAATAAAGCTTTAAAATTTGTCAGGCTGAAGTGGTTCTTGTATATTGGATGCTTAAATGGCACCTGGTTCTTAATCCACTGGTTCTTTTATGCGGGTTTTTAATGTATGGGGTCATTGGCAAATTGAGTGTCGAGACGGCACTGCCATAAGGATTGCGCAATAATTATGGGGGAGCGTAATGTAATACACGAAAGAGGGGGCACTGCCGGTCCAAATTCTTTAATGGAAAGAAGGGGAATAATAATAACGCAAATTTATTTGCTGAAATACACAAAGTTTTGCGCTCGCATTTAATAAAAGAAAATCATACCGTTCAAGAATAAAACAAGCGTTGCTTTGCTCACACATAAAATTTTTTATTGGCCCGGCAAAAACGGTCTCAAATTTCCTCGCTTCGCTCACACAAAATTTGAAAAGATGTCTTTTGAAGCCAGCAGGGGGTTGCTAATTTTTATCTCTAACCCGGGAGGGGGGATTTGTACTTTAACTTAGTGGACTCATTTTAGAACCCCTGGGCCCTTTCGGCAATTATTGCGCAGTCCCATAAAACATACACAAATAAAGTACACAAACATTACAACGCAAGTTCCATTTTGGGTCTTTCAAGTGAAAAACGCTCCAGTAAAAACCAAGGCTGTCTTCAAGTGATGACTTCACAAATCTTTTTTTAAGTTGTCAGTTCCCCACCGTTTAAAACCGCTCCGCCGCCTACTAAACTCTCCTTTATTTAAAACTGCCTGTAGCAAGCGATCTTTATTGTTATCGTTATCGTTCTGAAGAAGCGGGGAACTCAAGTAATTTTTCTCCAATTTTAGTACCGAATGCATTAGTTTTGAACAGCTATGTAATTTAATTTATCATTTTGGGTTACCTGTGTTGCTTGATCTTCTATAATTTATGCATGTTTATTCCAGGAATCAGTGGATCGATTCGGCTTTTCTCGGAACCTACGATCGAAAAAATATCTTGATTTCGCTGTGATATTTTTCTCTTAAAGGACATTTTGCAAGTGATTTTTTTAAAGATGTGTTTAACGGACTCTAAATCTTTACCAACTGGGATTTACCTTAATGTAAGTACTTATATAATATTGTTCGTATTTATAATTTCAATACTTTTTTCTTTGAATATTATTGATTTTAAGATGACGTTGATTTCTTTAAAAGCTTTCCCATCTTAAATGAAATTCACAAAAATGGTAGAGTTGTAGTGGATATCTTCACTTTCTTTTTTGGGTTCACATTATAGATTTGACCAGGCGATCTGGTCTAGACTAAAATAAAAATGAAATCATAGATGATAACTAACATTATAACAACGCAAAAAAGTCTAGAGAATAAAATACTAATGAAAGACGATCGATGGCTTCTTATTACAATCTAAAACATATAACGTCATACCACTGATTAAAGGTTTACATTGTGATCTTTTCTACTAGATAGAATTTTATAATAATAACAGAATGTTTTGAATTTTTTATAAGGTCATTTCTTAGGTCTTTCAAATGTCGTAGAAAATTAACAGAAAATGGCTCAAAACGTGGTATCTGGAAATAGGTAGGTATTTCAACCAAGTTAGGGTGTCTCTCAATTTTTGGTTGTTCGGGATGTTAATATAAATTATATTTTACTCTATTTTTAAAAAGCATTTGTCATTTAATATTGACACGTACGGAAGTAAACCTACTGGACTCAAGCAGTCCCATAAGAATATCGAATTCGCTTTTCTAATTGTTTTATTAAGATGGTCTCAAAGTGAATCCTGTTTGCTTTAAATCGCTTGGTAAGACTGTATGCAGGGACTTGCTTTTCAAATAAGCTACAGCTATGAAGCTTCCGGTTAATCATCTTCACTTCGAGACCGCATTTACCGAAGTGCTTTCTTGTGTTGTGTGGTTATCATTATTCTGTGCGAGGTAATCCTCATTTATCGTACTTTGGTCAATTAGATATTTTATTTCTTGTCTTATTAGCTTTAAAATAACTCACAGATATTTTGTCTACGAGTTATAGCTATCCTATAAGTTTCACCAGTGGCGAATTTAATATGCTAATTAGCTAGTATAAGTCACGCTAACAAGTTAGGGTCACGCTATCCAGTAATTTGTCTGTTTCACAAAAACATATATAGCAGACTGAGTATTAGATTATATGGTTTGGGTATCCATTCGTTTTATTTGTGGCATGATTTGCAATACTAGTAATTGGCCACGCGTCCCTGGCCAATGGGAGCGAGCGAAGCGAGAGTTAGGAAACAAAAAAGTTTTAACACTCGTCACGTGATAACTTTAATTGACGTGATAACACAACCTCGTTCCCAGGGCCTTCTCTTCTCGCTATTTTCAAAATGGCGGACGCTCAAGAGAAGACCCTGGTGGCTGCTGGTCACGTGACTCCAAGATTCTTGGAGTGGGGCCCAGACTTCTCATTAGATTCCTAGAAACGGCCTAAAAAGGT
>JANTNT010178621.1:0-18516 GCA_024752375.1 Entacmaea quadricolor
TTAAAAAGAAACCAGAGTTAACTGTATACGTCGCGACGATTAAAAAGAAACCAGAGTTAACTGTATACGTCGCGACGGTTAAAAAGAAACCAGAGTTAACTGTATACGTCGCGACGGTCGAGCGCAACCAGAGTTAACTGTATACGTCGCGACGGTCGAGCGTAACCAGAGTTAACTGTATACGTCGCGACGATTAAAAAGAAACCAGAGTTAACTGTATACGTCGCGACGATTAAAAAGAAACCAGAGTTAACTGTATACGTCGCGCGCGCATTCGCGTTTCCCCTTCGAGCCCTCTGGGAAGAACAAAGAAAACTAGCGAGTAAACTAACTGGAAATGCGTCGGCAAATAACCTATCGTTTTTCAATTCGTGGAATAGGTTAATGAGCTCCAAGGGAAGGAATCTGTTGCGATGCGCCTCGTTGGGCCGGGACACGTGTCCTATTGTATAGCACCTGCTGTCCTTAAGACGAATTCTCAAACAAATGAATATAAATAAAAAAGATTGTCTCGGCTACTCTTCCTTATGCTGAATATGATTGTAAACTAACTAGACATTAACGTGCTCCAATTGCATTTCCTGACACGAACGCCTATATGACTCTCAATCGAAGTGACATCAATAAATGTGATAGTTGTCACTAGTGATGTTTACTCAAGGAAGAATCCTTGAATGGATCGAGCAATAAGTCATATCAAGGAAGAAATGAAAACTCGTATCCGTTCATGTTTATTTGTATAGACGAAAGTGATAGAAGCTAAGGGATATCAAAGTGCGTCTTCAAAGTTTTATAATATCACTTTGGTCACTTAGCAACCTGTCCGGCCCCAGGCTGATATTTTTGGACAAGGCAATTGGAGGTTCTGCTTGATTCTCTTTCTGATGATTGATTGAGATTACTTAAAACTATATCGAGATTACTTACTAAGAAGCGCGCCTAAGCACCGAACAAATAAAGAATTGAATAAATGAAAAAATATTTATTACTGCTGATTTGCGCCACGGCGGCCATAATGGATGATCTTCAACAAGATATTTCTTGTGCATGATCTCCTTCTTGTTCTTCTGTTCCCTTAGAAAAATTTCAAGTGAGGCCTCCTGTCAACAAAAATACAAAATGCCACAAAACCGATCTTTGGAAGGCATGTATAATTATATTTGACGCTGTCGAGGAAGCATTATCAAAGCTTCTCAATGATTTTAATTGATGTTTTTTGTTCTAATTATCTGTTTATCTAATAATTTCAGGCAAAAAAAAATCCTCGGTACATACTAAGGCACCTATACGTAGTAGAAAAAAGTGGATCAGTAAAAAAATGCCAACATCAAGAGTGGTCATCGATTAGTAATATTCAAAATAAACCTTCCCCCTCTCGTCCCCGTTATAAGATACTCTAAAGAGTCGTCATCTCCCAAGATGCTATCCATTACCGTTCATTACAAGTTGTATGTCTTATCTAGTTATATCTTGACCGAGTAAAGCTAACATTGTTATCACCAATAAATAGCTATTCAATAATCTGATTACTTTGTTAACTGGCTTATCTCATAATGTTGCTCAAAATTTCCTATTGGTACGTTCTAATTTTTTTTACCTCACTGGTTCGTATTAGATAAAACTGAATGCTTTGAGATAAAAATCAGTCTGGAATTGTTTCAAATAGGTCTTACTTCAAAAATGTGCTCGAAAGAAATTAATATTGAGAAGCTCGAGCAGTGCAATAATTTTTTGGTCCTAATTCATTTTCAATTCATAAATGCAATGAAGAGAAAAAAACAGTGTCTTATCCGGCCAGAATGTCCATTTTCCCCCCTCAACGTTAATAGAAATAAATCTCAAATAGCAAGGTAAATTTCTTTTGTCTCTGTCAATGCTAATGCGTTTTATTCATTGAAAGGCCTAGGAACATAAGCCTCCTCTGGTTTAAATGTCTGCTTTTATAAATGTTACAACACTGGAAACAAAGCCGGTATGTAGCCGAAGGAAAAAAAAGGGATCATTTTAATCACAAATTCACTTCCATTCAGTTTAGTATATTAAGTGAAACGTCACACATCCGACAAAACCTGGGGGTCTGAAAATCCACTCACTGACGGAAAGAAATGAGAATACTCAACCAAGGAAGTCGTCTGATTTAATCTATTTTACTTTGTTAGCACTAAATTAAACTGCCTTGTTTTGGTACAAAACGGTTTTTTTAATATCCCTCGTTGAGTTTTATCACGTTTTCTTGCTTTTCCTTATCAAAGCTGGATATTACAGCTTTGTTTGAGCTGCTTTGCGGTAAATAAAGTTCCGCGCGTGAGCGGTCACCCTGTGTCAAGTCTGACGTAAATACTTCGATTTTTTTACGTCAATCAACCCACATAACTTTAAAAGAACCTCGTAGGCGTACATTTCCTCTTGATTGCTTCTTTCAGCTTAAAATAATCACTCAAAGGAAACAGTCTATCAGTGTTAATGAAATCTTATGAACGCTTGCTGGAAACAACCGAGTCGCGAGCGTGGGCGCGCGCTGAATTATGGATGTAGAAAAATGAAGACGCGGCGAGTATTGAGAGCGCCAAGAACTGAAGCACGGATAACGGTTATCAGGTGATTTGATCAATTTCCTTCGTCATTTAAGGATTTAGATATAGTGGTCTTGCATCGCTTGATCATAAGTTCGAGTCTTAGTAGATTTCGAGGATAAATTTCACACGAAATCAACGGTTTATAAGGCTGGGTTACCAAGTCAACCTCTTTTTTCAAGATGGCGGCTGTTGCAATAAGAGTTCAAAATAAAATTTAGAAAAAAACCCCACGAATTAACACTTAGAAACAATTCCACAGGGACGTATCTTTGCTCTTCTTGATCCAGATTGGTAGTAATTTAAAATAATTTAATTATAGGTAAAAACAAGAGTACAGTTTGAGGACTCCTGATCGGAAAAGCACACATTTCTCATGAGGCCATATTCCTTGGTACGCATGTCATGAAAGTGAAACCACTGATTTTCACTGCCAGTTCATTGTACGTAAAAAATAAAACCCATTTTTTATTTTTATTTTAAATTAAGATTGGCCCCACATGAAGTTAAGTTTATTTCCGTGTGATATTAGGTATTTTTGATTAAAAGCGTCAGAAAATCAAAATAATCTAGACTTAGCCCGTTTTACGTCTGTATACCATGGTTTTTATAGTATGTCTTGCACTTGAAATGTGTTTGCGTGTGTGATATTAGTGTGAGGAAGTCTTTTCTTAATTAGTTCAACTAGTTCAAGGAAGTTTTTAAAATATCCAGGGTATATTGAGGCCAAATTATAATCTGATGCTAAGTAAAAGGGTATTGTATTTTCGTAAAGCAACATTCTCATGTGCTAAATGTTAATATTATTTTGGGATCTGATTTTGCCATTAAATAACGATGCATTAGAAAATTCTTTCTTTGTAAGATGAACGACGTATAGCAACGTCCTCGTTTAAACTTTTTTAAATCATTATTTTTGTTTTTGGTTTTTGGTTTTTTGTTTTTTTGGCTAGTGTGGAAAAACACCATCAGCCAGTGTCATTAGACACCTATTAGAAAGCTCTTTCTCTTTGCAAGACGAATAATTTTGGGTTGAGTTATCTAATAATGCCATTGTTCTGGTAATAGACGTAATCTTGGAGAATATTGGTCGCAAGATAACATCAAGAAAAGCTGGCCAACTACAGCGAGGTTAGGACTGGAGTGTTGAAAAATATATTGATTAGCTACGGATAGACCAATTAAGCGATAATCGCTCTACAATTTACCGACAAAGAACCACAAGAACTAGTTAGATAGGAAAAAATTCATTCTCTTTTTAAAGCAGGTTTTACAGGTTTTAAAAACAAGTAAAAATTAAACTTCTCCCACAACAAACAACAAAAAAAGTCACTTTATTTCGGAATCTATTGCATACTGAAAACCAAAACTATAAACTCACTTAGCATGTCATTTTCTTATTCCGTTAAATAGGAGATGTAATAACAGAACTAACCCCATGTATGCAAATCTAACGCCAGCTGGGGAATATAATATTTAAAAGGTTGTTAAAAAGGGATCAAAAATGAGTATATATGATAAAGCTGGAGTGACTAGAGACAGGCTCCTTCGAACGTGAAAGCATCATTGCAGAAAACCTTTTTGCGGTTGAGCATTTGACGACAT
Source organism: Entacmaea quadricolor (assembly GCA_024752375.1). Lineage (NCBI taxonomy): Eukaryota > Metazoa > Cnidaria > Anthozoa > Actiniaria > Actiniidae > Entacmaea > Entacmaea quadricolor. Next base: position 4,179 of record JANTNT010178621.1, read on the forward strand.
TTAGGTTCTTTTATTTGGCTCAGGTTGACCGGCCGGTACGTGGCCGAGGACAACTCAGCCCTGATTTTAAATTCAGTAAAACCTAGCAACAACTGATTTCTTTTGGAATTTCGGATTACTAGCTTGTCACTCAATAAAGAATGGACGTATATTTAACTTTTAGATTTTGCTGGATATACCACAAAGCTTTAAATAAATAATAATTTTAAGGCGAAGTTGACAAGAGGTGAACGATCGCGTTTCGCTGCCACCGCTGCCACCATACGCCCACGAGAGACGCAGTCGTAACTAGGAGACTGGAACCAAGGCTTCAGTTTTAAAAGATGTAATTCTATTGAGAAGAGAAAAAGGATCGATATAAAATAGGTAAACAAGTAAGTTGTGTGTTACATTCAAATACCAGCGCTTAAAAAAAAAAGAAAATGAACAGCTAATAATAGGCTAAAAGAAAACAAAAAGAAAATACAATGAATAATAGTGACCTCCTCAATGTACCCACATATCTCCCATACACCCTCTCTTTTACAATCTTTACCGCAATCATCTACTGTTTTCCCCTATCTTTGGGCTATTTTACCCTTAGGGGAAACCATTCCTAAGTAAATTCTAACCAATGCATTTTAGCCCATGAATAGCTTATACGGATCAACCGATAATGAATTTTGATTTAGAGCTGTCAAACACACCTGACAAAATACTGAAACTTATAAGGAATTCTTCTAAAGAATGAGACGGTGAAACGATCGATAAGGGACCTCGGTTCTTTTCTGGTTAAAATCCCTTGTTTTAGCGGTAAGAGAACCCGCTAGAAATGTTTTCCTTTTGCTTAATATTAGGAAACAAACAAGAGAAGAATGTCTCTATGAGGATCTGTAGCTCGTTCTAATCCATCGCTTCCTCTAACCGACGGTATATTGAATCCAAATCACTTTGATTAGAAGCATTTTGGACTCAAAGACAAGCCGACCAAACCGGTATTTGTTGCAGTTATTAACAAAAAAAAAAAGATTATTTACAATAAGACTCTAAAAAAAACCCTAAAAAATGTCTAAACGAACTAAGAATGTAAAGGATTATGGGACTGTGAGAATTTTTGGCTTTAAGGGTGGAGGGGTGGGGAGTGATTGACCATATCTCTTTATCATATAAGGATTCAAATCACGTTGTAGGTAATCTTTCATGACAATCTGTATTACAGTTTTATCATTTGTTTGCAAAAGTCATTAAGAGGTCTTTAGGTTGCCTTTCCCCGTGGGGGAGGGGTCGAGTGTGGATTTTTAGAGGGGTAGGGAGGGAGAGGTTCATGCTACGTGATTGCATCAAATAGTCAAAAGATTAAAAGCACGAGATACAAGAAAAGAGAATCGGTATATTTTTAATTTTCGAAAATTATAATTAAACTGAATTTTGGTTGATACGAGACTCAATTGTCAATACCCAGGGGCAAAAATGAGCTCTAATCTTTTAACACAAATACACTTCCGTTACACCGTTAAAAGTGAACTGCCGAGGGGCTCCAGGTATAGCCAGCAGTTTTTTTGTCAACAACTATCAGATTGTTAACATTTTCATATTGTTTTTAGTCACTTGGCTTTGTTAACTCGATGCAAATCTCATTGTTGTTTTGAAAAGTATAAAAAATGACATTATTTCGATAATGATAAAAATTGCATTATTAAAAAAAAATCATGCTATTTACAAGCTAATAGCACTTAGTACTCTAGCAGGTTAAGATGGTCTCCACCCGCCAATGGCTCTGATTCGATCTTCAAAACCTTGTTAATTCATAATTTGACATTCCTTACACTTAATAAAACACTAACAATATTACGAGTCGACTAATAAAACTACATGATTACAAAGTATACTACTCTCCTAATTTCAACAATTTCTGTTTATGTACACAAAATTTAATTTCGAAGGGGCAGATTGTATTTACAACTTGCACTGAGTCGTTGGAAAGAAGTTCATTTTCGAGACGCAGTTAACACATTTAAAGGCGTTTTTGAAAAGGCTTAGCGCTACAAATTCCCGCGGGAAAATGTTCAGTTTGTTGGTAAAAGAAGAGTTTGAAGAGTTTCAACTGATAAAAAAAGTTTTACACGTTTTCTAAGAAAGTTTTATTTAACATATACATTTGATTTCATAACAAACATTTAAACACTTGTCTCGACGTGGCTGTCTAGGTGTCCAAATCAGTAGAATGAAAAATCAAAATACATCTGATTCAAAATGATTTTGGTTAAGAACAATACAGCCTATTACACTTTGCTTTCGAGTGCATGAATTATTCAGCGCCGTAAAAATTAGAGTTCCATTAAAGTTTTCTGACCCATTCCAGTTATAATTAAAACTAACTCAAGTGTTCAAAGAAAAATATATCACTAAAATTGTTATATATCTATGCAAAGATTGTAAAAAATATAATAATAATTCATAGTTTCTAGTCAACATATCTGGAAGAGGAATCAGGTTTCGACGATTTTGTCCAATTTCCAGCTATGTTTGTTACAATAATAACGAACGAGCGAATATCTTACAAACTTAAAAACGCAATTAAGAAAGTGATTTAGAAAGATCACACGAGAAGATAGACGATATATTATCTCGTAAATTACTACCGACTTTTTTATTTTATTTTATTTTAGGCTTGAATTTGAGAAGGCTTTGTAAAAACTTCGATTTGGTACAAATTTAATTGATTAAGTTAGGGAACACAGTTTCAATAACGAAATTCAAAAATAATCAACTTTTTTTGTAGCACCCAGATATATTAAATTAATCTCCGAGAGATACAGTTTTGGCTGGTGAAAAATGAACTACTTGTAAGTATAAACCTCGATTAAAGCATTTCCGAACAAAAGGCTGCAGTTAATGTTCATGGAAACCTCGCGGTCTTAGAAACAATTTCCTTTCAGAGAAGCCATTCTAATCCAGTCGTTAGTTGGGATTTGATTTGTTTTGGAAGACCAAAACAATGGAGTCGAGGAAACACCTCCGCATTTGGGCTAATTTTAAACTCACTGTGACGAAAGTAATTTTCAATTTTTCTTTTTTCAAGATTCTTTTCTTATTTTAATTGAAAAAAAAATCATTCATTGAAAAGTTGTGGCTAAATCGCATTAGAAGGGGCAGAGGGCCTTCAAACTCCATTTACATCTCGAAGTTTGGTGGCTTTTCTTGACCTTACCATTCAAAATATCCTAAGCCATCAAATTGTGATTCAAATATTAAGCTCCTGACAAAATCAAATGATCAAGGAAATCTTTTAAAACAACAACAAAGTAAAATAAAATCTATTAAAATTCTTTTCATTTACTTTTTCATTGTCAAATGTATTTTTTCAAGCTTCCATGAAAGTGTTTGCACGCACAACAAACCAGAGTCATAACGTCACTATTGTTTTGTTTACCGCAACGAACGTCTCCAAAATTGATGTATAATTTTTAAGAGAGCACTAAAAATTCATTTGGGTTACTTTCCAGATGATTTAAACAGGCTTAATTGACGCGTCGAGGCAAGATTCTACAAAGATTGCTCTCATTTGAGTTGTTTCCTGAAAAAGTGACATCAAACTGGCCAAGTCGAACCCAGAAACATCATTAGCATCTTATGATATTGATTTAGCTTGGCTTTGAGAAAATCTTTTCTGTAAACAGTTTCTCGAGGTTACGGAACTGTCTTAGAAATATCTAACATTAAGACACAGCGAGAATTTTACATTAATGTTTTTGTTTCTCTGGATGCTTTTGTTCTGAAAGATAAACACTATCCGAACCGTACATCGAGCAATTCAAATCTCGTTAAGTTAAATCATGGCGGTAAATGGAAATAAGGCTATTTTCATGGACACTGCCATTAATTTCTCAAAATTCAAAACATTTTTAAATAATTCGAATATAAATTTAGCTAGTGAATTCCTGAATCAAAGCCTTATCTGGTTTTACTTGTGAAGATCACCATTAGCATCCCCGATATCAGACCAACTGAATTCCATCGAATCGATATATATATATATATACACACACACAATAACAAAGCCTCTCACATGTAAAACAACATTGTTTTTTGGATAGATTAATAGGACTAAAACTATATTTCCGTTTCACAAACGAAAGCCAGTAAAGGTCATATTTGCTAGCGAAAAAAAGAATAATTTTGTCAACCGCTCATTTTATTTCGCTTTTCGTGTTATTTCTCTGGCAGTCTAAAAGTAGATTCTTTTGCTATTTCTCGTTATAAAACGCCTAAACTAATGTAGAATCTAAAAAGCTTTATAATAAGCGTTCCCCCTCCCACTAGGCTAGGTAGAACGACTTCTTGGTCGATAAACATTAAGAGAGGTTTAAATCGGTTATCTATTCTTGAAACACCAAAATAAATCTCTGTAAAATTGGGTCTGCGCTTTTTCATTTGCGGCTTGATATAATGGAAAATCGTTTATTCGTTTATTATTTTTTCTCAAATTTCACAAACTCGCTGGATAATTCAGTCTTTTGTCCAGAATAAGTGGAACTGAAATTAATTGATTGAAAAAATTCTTTTAGGTGAAAATGAAAATCGAATAAAATTTGAAATAATGCATACGTTAAAAGAGTGGGCGTCGAAATGAATTCTGGAAAAGCGCAAACAAACAAACAAACAAAAAAAATCCTATCACCATATCGAAGAGAATATATATCAAAACTGTGAGGTGAAACTGAAGAGTAGAGTTCTTTATTAATTGACAAGCAACAAGATTTAGTGCTTTTTTCTTGAAAAGACTTCAATATATTTATCGCTTATCAACTTAGAACCTACCATATGTAGAATTATTTTTGTACGTCTAACTTGAAATTGATGAGAATTTCATCCAATAGGAATGCAAATATACACTACGCACTCACTGAACACAAGATAAAATGTTCACTTCGAGAAAACGACAAAAGACGACTCAAAATGATTTAGTCGTCTTTCTAGACAATGTTTACTACTTTCAGTACTTCTGATTGCATCGGTTCAAAGTGTGAGGGAATTTCCTCTTTGCCGTTTCTGCTTTCCTTTTCCGTGATTTTGCTTTAAATAAAATGTTTTAATTTCGGTCCTGTCAGTCTAGGGAAGATATCTCATTACTATTTTGTTAAATGGCTTTGAAAAAGCTTTCAAACGAATCTATTTTTAAGGTCAACGGCGATGGCTTGACCTAGCAAGTATGGTCATGGTGGTTTGAACAGTTTAGTAGGCTTAGCTTCTGGTGCCTGCCTGACTTTAGTCCACAAGAAATTCTAGTATCAACGGAAAAGAGGTCAAGCTTTTGAAATCGCACGTAAATCATAATTCCTTATTTTTCCTCCCACCTTAGTTGTCTCTACAGATTCTTTTTCAATTATTTAAAACGAAGAACACTTTTTGTAATTCTATTCAACTCGGTGGACGTGTGGTTCTCTTTTTTTCTTTTTCTTTTGGGCGAATTTATATTCCAAGATCGAATCCGCCACAGGAGTTTGTTTTGAAATCAGGATCTGTCAACTCGAGTCACTGTATACACAGCTCGGGCGGAAGTTTGTGTTCAATCACTGAAAAAAAAGCCTAAAATACAGACCTAATGTAATATTTTGATGGCCGTTGTTCTCTGTAATGACTGGCAGTTTTTAAATCTTGTCGCAAAGGTTACAAAAGTTCAAAATCTTTCGCATCTAATTTTAAGGATTCGAGAAGAACTATGAAAAAAAATAGTGAAATCGAGAGCGGAAGTGGCCTCTAGTCATTCATAACACAAACATGAATCCTTTAGGGAATTCCAGTTTGGCAAGAAACCAGTTAAAGAACTACGAGTTGCCCTCTTGGTGTCGGTGATGTGATCACAACTGGACAGCATTCTCATAAGAACTGTCAACATTTGCTAAGATCATTGCTAAAGAAACGAAAATTAAATTTTAAACGCGTTGTCTAAGACCAAAACACTCCTTAACAGTGTCTTTGCTGTGTCGTGTACTCGCCAGAGCGTATATGGAAATATTAAATAGCTCAGCAAGGTAAACCGTTGCCTTGGTAGAATCATACCTTGGAAAGAAGTACTGGGAAACCGAACGACCAGTGATCCGTGATAATTGGGTTTGAGCCACGTGGCGCAGGGTACAGCCCCCGCTATTGTTTCCAGCCAATCAGAAAGGAGATTCTACCGGTTTCTCATGTGACATGTAAGAGGTCCGGCTGGTTTTCTGCTCCCACACATCAGAACAACATCTCATTGATTCGCCTCTCTCCGAGCCAAAATATGGGTTCGCTGGATAATTTTGTGTGTCTTCACTGCCTCACGGAGCCATCTCAAGAGCGTGAACCCGATAGTGAGGATGAAAATATCATTGCTCTTTCATGGTTGCTGGTGAATGCTAAATCGAACGAGGTTTGTTGATATTGCCATAAAAATTGGCCCTAGAATTTATATTTAGCCTATGAAAGTTTTTGTTATGTATCGCGGTGGAGATAAAAAAATCCTACTCTTGTTGACATTTTTATGGGGTTAGGTGGTTGAACCATTTTATTCGATTCACGCTCACAGCAGAATATTTTTTAAATCTATGCCGAGTTTAGCTTGGTAATGTCCAACACAGTGTTGTGAAATCGTCAGTGTCTGAAGAGAAGATTTTGGACAGTACAACCACCAGTGGACTCAATGAAGCCGAACAACTAGAACAATCTTTACGGCAGGTAAAACTCTACTATATATTTCCATACATATATACCGAGTGGACCAAAACACGTCAACACGCGCCGACTAAATTTCGCGCTTTTCCCCCAATAACAACACGTTGAAAACCTCCGGCTAAGTATATTTATTAAGAGGAACGCAAAGAAGCGAAGAATATTTATAGAGTAGAACTCGACACCAATCGCGTCACATCGGGAGACGTATATTTTACTTTCTTGCCGAGGATAACCCTTAGGATTACGACAATGACAAGCAAAGAATTACATCTAGTTTATAAAACAGAATAATTAGTAAGTGCGCTAAAGGAGAGCGTTACATATAGCTATTCAGTATTATTTTCGTGTTGATCTTTTGAGAGGGAGAAAAAACAAGACAATTTGGATGTAACATAAAATATTTAGTTCGAATATTAAGTTTTATAAAGCACGGCTTGTGCTTGTGGATAAACGGAGATTTATAAAATAATTCGGCACGTAGCCTTCGCTATTAAATATATACAGTATAACCTTAGGACAATTTCAAATACTAATTTTCAAAGAACTAAATTATCTCATAAAGGGCTGCGTAAACTTTTATTCTTTGCTGAAAGGGGGAATATGCCACGATTGATAAGTCTGGACGTTTATTATTTCGCTATTCTTGTGACCAGAGTATATTTTCATTAATTCTATTATGAAGCATTCTATTGACATTGAGTGTATCAGGAATCCCAAACTTCTCCAAGTTCCCTAATAAAACCCCCCCGTTGGAAAACATAATTTTCAAAATTACGTATATATGCAATATTAATGTCACTCTATAAGTGTTAATCACGGTCTAGGTTGACCAATAGTGAAAAGATCTGGATTACTGTCGTTTCTAAGGAAATGGAGAGTTGACTGCGAGGGTATTCCTTGTGAAATTGTACATTTAAAATCTTGAAGGCCGAGACTTGATACAACTTGGGATCAAGCTGCAGGGGTCTTGGTGTAATCTTGTACACAGTGAATTTGTTTCCCGTTTTAGCACGTCTTCCAAAGCAATAGAACGAGTCTTTCTACAGATCTTCGACTTTTCTTTATGTCTTTTCAGTAATAAGAAGGCTCGTAATTTAAATGTGGCTGTAATTAACAGGAAATCTGTGTCAAAGAGACGGTTTTTCTTATGAAATTACTATGAAATGTGCTCAAACCCAATTAAAATAAAAATTAACTGCCTTCTTAAAAGCACTAGGAATGTGCATTTAAAAAGTCGCCAATGATTTTCACCATTAATCAGTTGAGCGAATATCGTTTTTACATGTCGTTTCAATAAAGTGTATATTCATAGTTCAATGTTCTACAAAAAAAAAAAAAAAAAAAAAAAAACGAAAAAAAATTTTATACATTAATTCGATTTTAGTGAAAATAGTATTCAATTTGTGGGTTTCTCTCTTTCCATATATCCTGAAAGCGACGTGTTCTGGATTTGTGTACGTTTCGGAAAACCCCTCGAGTGCTGACCTGTCAAACGTCGACTGATTGACAGATGCATGGCAGATTAAAGAAGGAATATAGAATGATTTTCATCAGCGACTGAGTAGATTGTTTGGATGTACTTTTTTCTGTAATGACAATATTTTATGTCTAATTAAAACTGACAGTGTTTTTTGATTATGATGATTTTCTACTTACGATTCCGAAGTTCCCCATGTAAACAAAGAATGTTACTCCCGACCCCAATCAAATGGAAATCTGTTTTTTGTACGGTAATCCCCTGTACCTTGTTTCGAAATTGGCTTTTGGCTCGATATATAATTCATGCTTTAAATACTACATTGTTGGCAGTTCATACCTAGGATGTGATCCAAGTTCGATACACAAAACCAAAATTTTCCTGAACTCAAAATTAAGTCACCCAACATCATATTTTTCTAATCGCTGAACGCTCGTCTCTATCAAGCAAAACCTTTGATCCCCTCCCCCATCCCCCGCGATCTGTGAAATATCTCAACCAGATCTATGTAAAGCAGGCTAGAATATTTCCATAATTTTCAGACCATTTTATGTCTTATATGGTTGAAGGGGTGAACCACAAATTCATTTTTAAACCAACATCCACGAAGTCCACACTTCGGCACGTGTCTAAATTTTCCCATTTCGCCACTTTGTTTCTTTTTTTGACATTCTAGTATACGCTAATATTTGAAAAACCGTTTTTCCCCTACAAAAAGTTACTAGGCCTAAAATAGTGTTGTGATTTCCTCTAACGGCGTCTTCGTTTGATCTCAATATCGATATCTTACTCGTTTATATTTATAACACATTTTTTTATAAATGGCGACTGAAATATTGAGGTCACAGAATGAAATTGCCTGTATAACAATTCTATATCTTAAAATCATATTCTCGTTAGAAATATTAAGGGACGATTTTCATTGTCAACAGTGCATCGGCATAGGTTTATCAGACGTAAATCTCTACCATGTTTTGGTTATTGAATTCTCACCCTTTTGTTTCAATTCATTTTTTAATATATTGTATGTATTCAAAAACAGAGCGTCGTGGAATCTAGAACGCTCTGAAAATTAAAAATCAATTAGTAAAGACGAAAACTCTATAGGTGAGATAATTAGCAAGAGAATTTATCACCGAGAGATAAAAACAGGAGGAAAACCACTAGCTTCACACGGCATTTCCATAGATTACAACGATGCAGGCGTACTCTAATCCCATTTTGAAATTAAAATTTCAAAAGCATAAGGCTGAATTACATTGTACGGAAGAAAGACCTAACACTTTATTAAATGATAAAGCAGAAACGATTAACAAAGCAGTCAAACAGTGATATTTTGGCGAGAACAAATTAAGTTTGAACAAATATGAAAAGAAAAAAAATTTCAGGTCGAAGTGTAGATCGTGGGGCACGACCAAACGTAAATGAAAATCGTTATTTAGATATTATTTAAATGGAAAACTTTCAAAATTCATCAACTATTTATAGAGTGCTGAGAGCTTTGTCTACCCTTCCTCTTGTAATCCATTTTTTGTGGTTGTAACTTCTGATAAATATTGAGTTCTCAGCGAGATGATCCAGTGATTTTTTTCACCTTTATTTTCCATCTTTCCCCTTTTTTGTGCTTCAACAGCTGTGTACCTTGTGTACAATTTGTGTTTTCACAAATTGAATGTAATCGTAATTCATCTGGATACACAGTAGGAAAGCAGCGGAATAACAATGCAACAATTAAATACAATAGGAAGAGAGTTAGACCAAAACAAATAAAGTATGTCTAAAGTATAAAATGCGAGAGGGATATACTTCATGAATTTCACTGTTTTTACAAATAATGTCGATTTGTTCCCGAAATTTATCCTGCAAATGGTTCCTTTTGCGAGTTATTTCTACGATTTTGAGTATACTTCTGAAAATTTAATAATAAAATTCTTTTTTTTTTTTTTATTTTTTTATTTTTCACACTGTGAGAACTCATTTGCTATTACTTCATCTGTCGTTTCGTCTTGTGTCCAAAAAGTTTCACGCGTTGGATTTGTATCTTTGAAAACCTCATTTAACAAGTTACCAAAAGTGATTTTAAACGTTGTTTACAAACTGCAGCATGGCTTTTTGTATGACTGTATAACAGCTCATGGTTGGTTTGAAAAGAAATGATATCACTAAACAAGAGTTTGTCGATAACGAATACACGATTTTAAATCCTAGAGTACAATTCCACAAAATCCGCTTTGCTGACGTAGTGTACAAACTTTAAGAAATCCGTAAAAGCTTTTACGGGTGATCATTCACGTTTGGGTGTCTAATCTACGTTTTATTTGCTCAAGATTTTTATGCTGATCTTATATATCGTCAAAGTACAAGGTGCTAATGAAATTTAAATCCAAACTGTCGATCAGTTCGAGCACAAAGCAAACAAATGCCTCGTTTCTAAGTAAAAATCTACAAACATCCCCCAACAACTTTTCACCAAGGCGAAACTACAAACCACTTATCGAGAAAACTCAAAAGATACAACTACTGTGCCGATATCCCCTCCTCCGTCCCAAGTTTTTCATCTTAATTTTCAGCCACTGAGAGCTTTAATCAAGATATGTGTTATTTTTAATTGTCATGGCTTCAAAGGGCCCTTACCAAACGGGAATATATTGGTTGACAACTTTTCCATAAGTTTTCAAAAACCCATCCTATATAGAGTTGATTGCTTTGAAGCTCCTGGAAATATTTTACTTTTGACAGTTTTAGTCGAGATTCTAGTCGTAACGGAAAGTGGATAATTGCATTGTATGATTTAAAGGAGACAGAATTTATCTTTCTAATGACGGGCAATAACCGCTTGAAATGCCATGAAAGCTGTAAGCGAGGTATAAAATTAACGAATTCAACTTTTTGAACTTTGACTGAAAATCCTTGCAATTGATGTGCGGTCTCTAAAGGGTAAAAGAAGTCTAAAGTAGGCTACCATTTCTTTTAGCTTCAGTTGAAATTAGTCATTAATTATCTTAAGATGTTTTGTCGAAAGAGTTTGAGATAAACTTGATGGTTGGAAAAAAAAATTCTTTTGAAAATCCATCAACCTCAATCAGGGTTCGGTTGTCATGACAACAGTAGACTAATGGTGGTGTTGATGGTGGTGGGTGAGCGTAATGCTTTTTCGGTGTTTCAAATATACTTATCCGTTCATTTAAGTATACCCATTCCAGACTAAGTGTAAACTTTTTTCATCACATAAGATTTTCACGATATCGAACTTAAAATATCCTTCCATTATCTAATTATAGAAGTCTCTCAAAATTTCTAGGCCTATCATCCAGTCACCCTGGGATCTAGACTTCCTCGTCCCCAGGCCTTCTATTGTTTCGTTTGAGATTAATTTATTCAGCTTATCTTTCACTATCGGCTTTCATAAACTGCGCGCATGCAGATATTTTTGTCACTGTCTTTAAACAGGTTCACTATGAGGATGGCCTACTAGTTTTTTCCATGGCTACCAGTTGGTAAATGTCTTTTAGCAAGATATTTGGTGCTGATTTCTTATCAAAAAAAAGACACAACGCATTAAGTAGCGGTAGTAAAAGGACGCCGTATTGAAATAATTTTGAAAGTCACTGCATTGCTAATATATTTTTTAAACTAATTTAAACTGCGATTTTCTACTTACAGTTTGAGAATTTCTTGGAGGAGAACCTAGCGAATCAAGGCGAAAAGTGGTGTGTGGTTACAGATGGACAGCTAACTCTAAGACACTATCTACACTGCGACGCCATTAAGAAGAAATTCAAACTCTCACATAACTTCTACACGTTCTACGATCTCAGGAGAGAGTTTAAGAGGATCGCCAAGCATGGAACAGAATTTAACAGTCTTGAAGATATTACTTCCTGTATCCTTTTGTCTTTTTTTGTCAGTTTTATCTGTAGAAAATAAGAAAAGACGTTAGTTCACTGGAAAGAGCAAAGTTTTCGCATGAGTGGCAAACGTACGGTACCGTGTCTCTTAAATGGCTTTCGCTCTGAACCAATGAGAAAGCGAGAAAACAGACACCATCCAATCACCGATGTTTGGATACGAAAGCCATTTAAAAGTCACGGTACCGTACTTTTCCCACTGATACGAAACCTGCTCTAAGTGATGCTTTGATGCACTTAGCTGTTCAAGGGAAATTTATAAATACAGCTTGCCTCAATGCTGGGCATTTCAATACATCTGAAATCCACATCTTTGTTCATTCCCATATCAAGCATTATTCAATACAGTGCACCAAGGAATGGTCATGTGATCTGAAACGGGACACCAATTGGCCAAGCAGAATTGGGTGTACTGATGTAACTAAAGATACAATACTCAAGAAAATACTCATGTGGTCTGAAATGGGAATACATTGGCCAAGCTGTTTGGATGTTATATCGGTCAACCTGTGTTGTACTGTGGATAAACCACATACCACTTTGTTCTGTGGATCAAAGTGCACCCTGCGTTTAGTTTATCTTGTTAATTCTAAGGAATAACACTCAGGATCTAAGATAACTGAGTGGAAGGTCTATGAGATATGCAGCCATTGTGAAAGAAGAGAGACCCAAAGAGAACATCCTGGTGGATTGCATGCAGCGCCTATCTTGGTTTTCAGTCTCCCCTTGAAATAAGGGAGCAAGAAAAAAAGGGGGGATCTACATGAACTAATTGGCATCGCTACTGCATAATTATCCTTTGTTCTGATGGGCTAACCAACTCATTATGAGACGATAGTGCAACAAGCAAACGTGTGTTTTTTCCAATTAAAAGCTTCTGCAAAAGAGTAGCACTATATGTTCTATTTCGTTTTCCGTGATCTGCCGACTCTTTTGTCAGCTAGAGCCCTTGGTCTAGTAGTTATGGAGCACAACAGACATTTATCGTCTTAGCGTAAAGTAGTTTTTACAACGTATCTTCCTTAACTTCAATAAAGATTGCAATATCGATACAAATAACAATAATCCAGCTGGCCTGGACTATTGCAGGCTCATGGGTAATGCTATGCAGTACTTAATTCAAAAAGGTAAATATACAAAAATGATTTTATTAAACAGGAAGCTCTTTTCTTAAACCTTTGTGATCCTCCCAACTGATACCCTTCCTCAAAGAAAACTGCATTAAAGCATCCAAACAATGTATTTGACGGAAAAAGATTAAAAAAATAAGATAAACGTTTTAAAGAAATATTGTCAATTACTCAACTTGTCAGTTATTAGAACTACGCCTGGGTGGGTGCGGGATTTTATACCCCGTGAGAAAAGATTCGCTTGGTAACATGAGAAAACGGGCGTTCGCCCGCAAGAGGAGGGGAAAAAGGAGTGGAGCGAAAGAACTTCTGTTTTCTAAGGCTTGGTAGAACCACCCTAACGAGAAATGTCAAATTCTAACAAGAGGAAACTATATTTTTATATGAAGACTTTGTGTCAACAGACGACTTATCTGAGATTCTTAAATTCCATTACTGTCAGGTCGGTCACCTTAAGGGCAAGATTACTAAAGGTTTATAGCCAAAGACCTAAGCCTGAATGGCTGAATAACAAAGAGTTTCAACACGAATGAGTTGCGTATGTTAACTTGATTATCAAATAAGTCTTTCTTCGCGGGTCTTTAAGAGGAGAGGAGTTTTAATCAACCTAACCTTATTCAAGAGAGTTCATGATTTGAAGTGATAATTCAATTTTTTTTTAACGCGAAACGCGACACGTACGAGTGTGTCTAGACAAGGAGTGACAGGGGTCAGGAATATGACGGTGCGAGTTAGTTTCGATAGATTATATAATAACCGGGTTAAAACAAATGGAGATGTCAAGGTCACTGTGGTTCTTCCATCAATACACTAATCTTCACTTCGTAATCTCAAATAATGTCTTTGGTTTGTTTGCTCAACGAGAGAAAAATTCAATAATGACTCGTACCGTTATTGAGCCAAACAGATGACAAACTCGTGCAGGTTTATGACTTCCTTTGATTTAAGGGAACGGTCATTATTTAAGTCGGTGAGGGGGGGGGGGGTGGAGGAGAAATTGTCTTTGATGCCAAAAAAATTCGAGACTCCACTCCGATAACATTTATTTTTTTTCGAGAGCCCCCTTTTGGGACTATGTAAGTTATCAAAGGGACTTCAGGACCCCCTTTAAATGTCATTCTCAGCTTTCAAGACCC
>JANTNT010178732.1:0-18514 GCA_024752375.1 Entacmaea quadricolor
CAGCCATTAACATATCCATCATATAAACGTTTATAACTTAAAAGCCAATGTTCAAATGAAGTAATATTTCATAAATCATCTATTCACTTTTTGTACACTTAATACTGAATGTATTGTATCAGGGGTTAGGCCCATTTTAAATTCCAGAAATTATTCAAAACTAAACATTACATTTTGTAATGGCTTTATTGCCACGACTGGATAGTTGGATATCAAACAGAGCAAGATCCATGAAAACTTAAAAATTTCAACAGTAACAAAACAACCATTTTGCAATACTGATCCTTCATGACAGTTCTTGCCACACTCATATGCAATATCAATTTCTCATTTCAACCTGAATACATTAATATGAATAATTTACATATATCTTTCAACCAGCAGTAGACACATTTACTCATCGAGTAGGTATTTTTTATTTTGCCAACACATGGGTCTGTAATTTTACAGACGATGTCTTGACAAAAATAGAAAGTTCTCTACATTAATTATAACTTATAAACTTATTCAAATTTCCTTTATCCTGTCTTTGATAAATTCTAATGCATTTTAAGCACTATTAACTGGTTTAGTGAGCTCACTAAACAATTTTTTGTCATAATAGCATACATTTCTTGAAAATGTCGGTGTTCTGTCTAAATTACGTTTCTATCTCAGTATTAATATCAAGGGCGGATCCAGCTAAAAATATAGGGAGGGGCTTGATCGACATTTCGATCGACTCTATAGTACAAAAATACTTTTTCACTTACTAAAAAGAAATATAGCGATGGGAAGTGAAAGCTAATTTTTTTTCTTGCTTAAGAGAACGATTTTGTCCGCTCACAAGTAAGATAGATATTTTAAACCTTTTGAGTATGTTATTATATATTTATTTACGTTTTGGCCTTTTTGGATGAAAGGGGGGCTACATCATTCTTTTGGCCCTCCCTGGATCCGCCCCGCTTGAATATTCTCACTAGTCTATATTACTCTTTGATTTATCCATTTATGATTTATGGTGTTATCACATGGGGTAGTAGCTAGTACACTTGATCCAATTTTCATCTTACAGAAAAAGGCTGTGCGTCTAATAACCATTAATAGTTACGATGTTCATCAAGTCCAATATTTAAAAATCTCAATATTTCATGATCTTGTGAAATATGTGGCAGTCTTCATGTTTAAATTTAAAAACAAGACTTTACCTACAGTTTTCGATAATTATTTTAAACAGGTGAGTGAAATTCATAGGTACAACACCAGATCCGCATCTAATCACGATTTTTATTTGCCAAAAGCTAGAACGAATTTTGGTAAATACAATACACGTTTTCAGAGTTTAAAAAATTTCAATTGATGAGAGTCTAAAAGTTAAGTCTCTCTCAGGGTTTGAAATTAATATTAAAAATGTATAAAGAATTATTAATCTCTTAAATATAATTGCAATCTCTTACAACATATATAATAATAAACAAAATCCATTCAGTGAAAATTGTGTTATTGTAATTTATATGTTTATGGTTATTGTAAATTCAAAGTTTATGCATCATGATAATTTTTCTTTCACTCTTAATTGCTGTATATTCAATTCATATTCTTCCAATACCTTAATTATATGTTTTCTTATTATTAATTTGATAGTAACCAAATTATTTGTGCCATTCTTATAAGGAATATTTATAACCTAGAAGAGGTTCTAACATCTTATTAACTTGACCAGTTATTATTTAGGGCCTGTACCTTAATAATCAAATGTATATAATAATCCTTCTAAAAAATTGTAAATAGTTGAGAGGTACAAATAAAATTATGTTGTTGTTGCTGCTGCTGTTGCTGTTGCTGCTGCTGTTGCTGCTGCTGTTGCTGTTGCTGCTGTTGCTGTTGCTGTTGCTGCTGTTGCTGCTGTTGCTGTTGCTGTTGCTGCTGTTGCTGCTGTTGCTGTTGCTGGTGCTGGTGCTGTTGTTGTTGCTGCTGCTGCTGCTGTTGCTATTGCAATTCCCCAACACACGAAAAGTTTAAAGAGTTAACCTACAGTTCATTCTTCAATGATATTCACTTGTCGTCCTTATTTCAATAATAATAAACAAATAGTGGAAATTAATTTTAAAAATGACCTTTAAATGGCTTCCGTCCCTAGTAATGAATATTTTTTTCTTTGGAAACAGCTGTAGGTTTAGCACAATTAATTAATTAAAGTGGTTTTAACATTGAGCAAATTAAGTTCAAAAAATGTCAGCTATCACTAAAGCCACATCAACCCCCATACCAGAGCATTAATTATATATAAAAGTTTAGGACGAAATTTTGAATATGATAGGTTGTCTCTTGTGCAGCTTAACGCCACGCCTAGGAGTTTATGATACGAAAGATAAAAGTTGAAAATACTGATTGGCTTTTTTTTTTAGCTTGCTAAAGAATGGTATTCCTACCACTGAAACAGGACGAATTGGTTTGTTTTAGAGTTGTCACTTTTGCTGTGTGTGCGTGTGTGCGTGTGTGCGTGCGCGCGTGTTGTGTATGATCGCTGTTACGAGTAATACTTGTCAGAAGCTGCCAGGCCATTCTAGATATGACAAGGTGAACTAAATCCTGACTAAAGGGTTTTGTTTTGTAGCTCAAAATATGACAGTTCTAGGTATTGATTTTACCATTCTTATTAGAAATAATTCCGCCGCCATTACTAGAGTGGGTAGGAAGGATAGAAGGAAGGGAAATTAAGTCCGAACTAGTTTAAATTAAGAAGGGGAAAATAAAATAAAAATAGAAGAAAGAAAAAAATGATATAAAATATATTAGATGTACAGAATAATATAAAATTACAGAGGTAAAAAAAAAAAAAAAAAAAAAAGACAGTTAAATGACTTGCGCTGTGAAAAACCGCTCTCGATAATAATACAAATGCTGAGAAGCAAGCGTTTGACAAGTCGGTTTTCAGAGGCTATTTTCGCGCTTCGCCTTAAGCTGAAGATAGTTAGTGATTTATGACCGGCAGTGTTCTTTATTTCCTTGGATATTTTAATTAAAGGATAAGTCTGTTCGTCTTTTCTGACTCGAAACTAAAAACCTGTTACGAATTAGGTTCGGGAAAAAAAAAAAAAAAAAAAAAAACACGTTATACGGGAATACTCTTTACTCAGCACAACTAGCACAAATTCGAATAGACATCCAGAAAGCATACAATACGAATATGTTTTTTGTATAATCATAGCAAGTTGCAAGTCTCGATGTAAAATAGCAATCATTTATTCTTAACCTTCTTTCACAGCGACATCTTACCTTTTACTGGATCGATGTTACTGGGTGGTTTTCCTTCGTTGATTCTAACAACTGAAATGCGTTTGATCAGGGATCGATTAATGCATGTGGTATGGCTCAGAATAGAAGAGCTGGTTAACTAATTAAATTTCTGCTACCCAGAGAGTTTCAAGGGTTATACACCATCTGTTTCTGACTCTCGAATGATGGTAGGTTTTCGTCGGTTTCTTTTGCATTTCACAAGACATATTTCTTCCAAGATTCATTGTTATATAAAATGGACAACGAAATGAACACGTTTGAATTAAAAATTAGTATTCAATGAACATGAAAGCCGGTCATTTCCTAAAAACTAATTCCAATTGCTTTTTTATGGGTTATCGTCAAATAAGAAATGATTTATACTGTAGTGCAGATTATTCGATGGTTTGCATTGGTTACTGCTGAGAAATGGCTTTGCTAGCAGTTGATGGGTTTATTTGAGGGTTTGTATGGACTACTGCTAACTGAGAAATGGCTTTGCTAGCAGTTGATGGGTTTATTTGAGGGTTTGTATGGACTACTGCTAACTGAGAAATGGCTTTGCTAGCAGTTGATGGGTTTATTTGAGGGTTTGTACGAGCTACTGCTAACTGAGAAATGGGTTTTCTAGCAGGTGGTAGATTACATTTGGCTTTCTGTTATATAATCATTTTGTAAAAAATGTCATCAACTGAAAATTTTCAGATTTGAACGAAACATTTTATTATATTATATATACATATCAATTATGTTAGACTTTTCATGTTGAATTAGGAAGCCTAGCTTTAAAACCAGTACAAATGACAACATTTATCCGACTCAGTCTTAAAATTGCCTCTCAAAAACGCAACCCCATTTATCTTACATAGTCCACGAGCACGTCCTTACCGGCATTGATTTGCCTGACAAAAGGCTCTTTAATTTTTGTGACAAAGGTCAAGTGCAACAGAAAGTAATTTTTATTTTACGATCGAAGTTTCAAGTTCCGTTAAAGTTCGAATTCACGTACATATCTCCGTTGGGGGGAGGAGTGTACCTTTCTGTCCTAGTAGTGGGGGTGGCCTATACCTGTTAGGGTCAATTCTATTCATCTTCTTTGATTATTGAACAAAAATTTAAAATTTAAAAGACAAAACAATACAAAAAAGGACAAAAGATCGTACCTTTGAGGGGTTGTTTTCAAACCGACCGCCGATCACCCCTACCGGCACTTGGACAAAGGGAGTACCCCCCTCCCCAGGGTACATACTATCAATTGATGGCAACAACGGGCACTTTACTCTGTCATCTTGTCCCTTAAGTTGACGAATATGAGATCCGGTCCTTCTTCCTCTAAAGGAAAAAAAAAAAAAAAGATTTCAAAAACTTTACCAGGTAAGTATTATCCTGAGTTGTAATCGTAAGGAAACACAGAATTGCTCACTTTCCTTCAAAACAAATTTCGCTAACATCCTATATCGCCTCTTATTCTATCTTGTTCTGTGATTTCATCATGTTTGCGGCCTGAATTATAAATGAACGGATAGAATTGGTTATGCATAGTAACGTACGGTACAAAAACATGACCATCTGTACCAGTCATACGCAACACTGAATAAAAGCCGGCCCCTATTGCCGTTCGTTAATGTCAGGTTTTTTGAAGTTCAAAATTTTAATCGTTGCTTGATAATTGAGAAGCTACTGTGCGTACATATGCAGTGTCCTTACCGCGAGTTTATTGTGAAACCTTCTGGAAAACCAATTAATGAACAGACAGCTTCGTAGACCAATTTCACTTAAGATTTCTGTCGTCATTTTTTCCTCCATTTTTCTTTATGCCGAATGCCGAATTTACAATCTTGAACTAAGTACAACGGTAAACTCTGAATTTTTTTCCAATTTGATTATTTAAAAATAACTTTACTTGGATTATTTAGTCATCTATAGGATGCACTTTGACTGGGTTTTTAGAAGGTTTGAATGGATTCCTGGCGAGAAATGGTGGCTTTCCTAGCCATTTGAGATCTTGATTCATTTGTAGGTTCGAATGGGTTCCTGTATGCTGAGAAATGACTTGCCTAGCATTTGAGATCTTGGTTCATTAGAATGTTTGCATGGAGTTTCCGATAAATTGTTTTTCTAGCATCTGTATTAGGTTTGTGTGCCGACAAATGGCTTTCCTAGCATTTGAAATCTTTGCTCATAAGAAGATTTGAATGCATACATTCCTGTCGAGACGGCTTTCCTAGCATTTGAATTCTTGATTCATTAGAAGGTTGGCATGGGGTCACCGATAAATGGCTTTCTAGCATTTAAAACCATGGCTTATTAGAAGGTTTTAAATGAGCTCCTGCCGAGGAGTGGCTT
Source organism: Entacmaea quadricolor (assembly GCA_024752375.1). Classification (NCBI taxonomy): domain Eukaryota; kingdom Metazoa; phylum Cnidaria; class Anthozoa; order Actiniaria; family Actiniidae; genus Entacmaea; species Entacmaea quadricolor. The sequence goes on from JANTNT010178732.1 coordinate 5,605, forward strand.
TCCTAGTATTTAATTAGGATTTTAGCCGAGGTTAGGGTTATTGGTTATTGCTGCCGGATAAATGATATTCAGTCCAAGAATTTCTTCGATTATTTTACTTTGTTTGGATAGAAACTGACTATTCCTACACCTTTTACGAAAATCAATTTTCCATTCGTCTTCAAGCCTATATGAGCGAAAGATTTTTTAGCCGCCAAAATTTTGTCAATTTTTTTCTTTTTGGTTGAGTGCGGCGAACACGAAGCCATTGTAGACTGAAAGCTTTCTATATTTAGTAGAAGACCAATAAATATTGAATCCCGCAGAGCTATAACTATTGGCTGTAAATCAGAAAGAATAATGATCAATCTAGAATCAAAAGATCGGAAAATTAAAAAGCTCTTTTATCCGCACTGACAGACGAGTTCTAAATATGGCTTTCATGACGCTTTTTTTAATATCTTAAATATATTCTCACTACTTTCACTTCATTCCAGTTCTAATGACAGTTTGAACCAGTTGAGCAGTTTTTAATTTGCTTTAAAATAACTTTAATTAGAGTCTATTGGTATAAAACATTAAAAAAATTTTTTTGAATCTTATAAACTCCTTTGTTTAACCGTAAGTAGATAAGAATTATGTTCATTACTATATATGTATGAAATATCGAATTATAATGATTTCGTCTACATGGAAGCCGTAATGAATGGCGCCATTTGGATCTTAAAGATTGGTGTGACGTTTGATATTACTTTTCTTGAATGTCCAACCTCTTATTTCCACAAGAACGACAGAACTTAGGCCCTTGCTAAACATTGTTATTTTTCCACGAATGAAATATGGTAGCGGACAACAAATAATACTCCTGAGAAATGTCAGAAACATTTGTGTCCACAGGGCCTAATGTCGGTTATAGCGCTTTTCATAATTACGCGGCCTCGTCTGTTTCAAGTTGCACGTTGGAACTTGGGTTTTCGCTAAGTCATCCACGTGCGACCGGGAGACGGCCATGACATTAACCCCAGACTAAGGTCTTTTGATATTCCTATTTAAGGACGTTTACGAGCAAAATATCCTCTGGACAGATTTTTATTAAAAAATTTTGCACGATGAAAGAAAAACATATAAGAAGTAAAACAAGCAAATAATATAAACGAGGTCATCGAATTCGTTTAGCCGCCATAGTGCGTGGAAAGATTACCCTTTTTTGCAGTAAAAATGCACAAATAACGCAAACATGGAAATTTGTCAAGAAGCCATACATTGATGAAAAGCTAATTCTAAGCCCCCACACTTTGTAGAAAAACTAGTAACATGAAAAGTTATTAAGGTAAGAGTGTGCACTTGCAGCCTAGAATTTACCTGAAATTGTGTTCCAGATTAATTTTGATTCATTAGATAGATTTAAAATTTTAAAAATAAGGGAATAAAGAACGGGCTCACCGGCTTTGTTTTTGAGTTATTTCCACATAACTTTTCGGATCTATAATGGTTTATTATAAGTATGGTTTCACATGTTCCCTTCCAGTCCTTCCCCACTGCATTTGTCATTTTTTCCATTATTGTATTTTCGTAGTGCTTTTCTTTTATATATCTGTTAAATATTGATGTATATTATTCATTTATGTTACATGTATGCAGTAAAAACGGATTAAATTAAAAATTAATTAAATTAGGTCAAAATTAAGTCAGGAAGTCCTCGCTTATATAAAAAGAGCACGCGCTCGTGCGCAGAAATGATGCGCAGAAGCCTTCCAACGTCCTTAAGTGGAAAGAAGCCTGGAGATTCCAGTTTTTCCCAAATTTTTAGTTACAAGGCCCTATCGTCCAGTAAAGCCCAGTATGGGGCCATGACTCCCTTGAAGAAAGATTGGGATTAGGGTTAGGGTTAGGACGGGACGGACTATAAAGTATTAAATTCAGTATTCGAGTTTTGAAAAAAAGTTTTAAAAAAGTTCTAAAAGGTTAAGAACTTTGAATAATTCGACAAAAAAATTCTAAGTCCAATCCTAGGGGAGAATTATGGGTTGCTATAAGCTTGCTAAGTGCTTCTATTCACTTGTTAGGGTCCGCTATACGATCATGCCATATATGCAATAGGTATTAGTACCCCAAGGGCTGTAGGAAACGAACAATTTGTTAAAATAAAATGCTTTGGATACCTGTGTTGCTTCGTGCAGGCGCGCGTGCGCGCAGAAGAATGGGTATTACTACTGTGTATCTCCGCAGACCATATCGTTCAAAGGCGTGTAAAACAGTTGCAATACAAATATTAACGGGGTAGGAGATTTATTCCACTCTTTTTGCATATGCTGTTACGGGCACAACTTCCATATAAGGAAACTAAGTATGGTACAAACCCATATAAGGAAACTAAGTATGGTGACAAGTATGGTACAAAGAAATTTCGAGTTTACTGGACCAGAGCGGGACCGGAAATAAAAATCAGAAGTTGTCTTTTACGCCTGGACTGATAAATCTGTAACAGTAAAAGTCAACTAGAATCCTGAAAATGCTATTCTTGTTCAAAAAAATAAAAGAATTAATGCTATGTAAGTACCTGTGATGTCTGACTATTAAAGATTTGCCTTTCATTTGCCTCTTCTTAAGCTGTTTTCGCTTTTGTTTGGGTAACTTTAGGCTTGTTTTGCCCACTTATCTATCACAGACTGCTGAGTTCTTGCTAAGAAATTCATAGTTTATAAGTGTCTTATTTTCTAAATACCATTTTCCATTTTTCTGTAAAACTACGGTAATTTGGGATCGCTTGACGACGAGTTTTTACGGGACTCCTTCTTTTGGGGCTTTCTGTTATTAACTAAAGACACAAAAATACTCGCAGAAAAGAAAAGGAATTTCCTTTTTGAAGAACGACTATCCTAATTGATTCCGATGTAAAAGGAAAGACGTTTTTAAAAATATGAGGTTTTCAATCACTCAATAACAAAACAACAATTTAGTACTATTTTTTATGTTTGTTTTTCTTCGCCGACTTATTTTCCTGGCGCGCTCGTCTTTTCCCGCCAACCGCCCTATTGACGTACCGGAAGTAAACTTTATATCATCCCACAAGGTCCCCGTGCATTTTGACGTCATTAACGTGTTACACGCTTGTGTTGATAAAATTTGATCTCGTGACTCCTAATCGAGGATTTTGATTGGTTCACAGCTGAATTAGCCTACCCCGTTAGTAATATTTGTAGTAACTCAATGTAAATGTTTTTACGCGCCTTTGAACGATATGGTCTGCGGAGATACACATTAGTAATACCCATTCTTCTTCGCGGGCACGTTCACGAAACAACACAGGTATCCAAAGCACTTTATTTTAACAAATTGTTCGTGTCCCACCGCCCTTGAACCCTTGCTTACAACCTAACTACCTAACTACAACCTCTCTTGGATTATCTGTGGTTAAACTACAACCATCTTTTGGGTTACCTGTGCTTAAATCACAAACTCTGTTTTGGGATACCTGTGGTTAGACTCAAGCTATATCTTGGGTTACCGGTGATTAGACTACACCATATATCATAAGGTCATTGTGGTTGATGTTGAACTTCGTCTATCTCTTTTAACGTTATCCTTCAAGGCTTCGATACTTAACCGAAGCACTGCAATATTACTTTCGGTTAGCTCCCGAACACTGTTCGGCGAGTTACCTAAATCGTACGTTGTTAAAACCCTACGTCGACATCGATTTAAAAATAGTTCAACGATAAGTAAAACAAAGCAAAAAAGAACTGCAATCGAAGAAAACAAAAACAACCCACTGAAGTGTTGAACCTCCATGCGGTAGGCCTTTGTGCTCGCTTCCTTCGAATTATCACAGATGCCTGTGAACCATTTTTTCCTTAAGCGACGAAAATAATCTCTTCTCTCGTATTTAAGCATCAACTGTGTTATTGGTGTTTTCCACTTTGAATTCTTTCTAAACGCAAATCCATAACCATGCATGCTTATTGGTCGGCCAACGATTTTAAACGAACAATCTGGTTGTTTTGACGCCGTGAGGTCGATGAATGGAGAATCATCAATAAAGGCATCGAGCTCCCTTAAAGAAGAACAAAAAACTTGTTAAAGTTTGACCCACAGAAATTGCCCCTGTTATCTTACTCGATGAGAGAGGAAAATGTAACCTCTGGCCTTTGTACTCATAAAACTTATATTTTACAACCACAACTCCCCTAACGGGCTCTTCCGTTGCTTTCGCTCCACACACACTACCACTACATTCAGTATTTACAACACTCAAACTCACATGTTGATTTTTACAGAGGGAGGAAAACTGGAGAGCCCGGAGAAAAACCCTCGTAGCGTAGGAGAGAACAACACATCAAACAAACTCAACTCACATACACGACTTTGCACGCGGGGCTCGATCCACGGACCCCTTGCACTAAAGTACTACAATGGTGAGAGGACAACGCCATAGCAGCGTAGACCACCCATGCTACCCAGGGTGATTAAGTTCCTTTGTATAGACAAGCGTCCTTATTGTATCCTGTATAATAAGGAATAATCCCCTTAGATTCCAAATCTTTGTTCTCAGAGCCCGAGTTCTTTGTAGTCTCCGGCAAGAAATGAAGGACACAATGGCAGAATTCAATAACCAGGTCCAGTTTTTCCTCGTTATGATGGCTGGATTGTTTTAGTTAGTTTTCATGCTATAGTTTTCGACAACGAAACATACGAACATTAATATGAGAAGTCGGTTTGTTTAGATTTCATCATCATGCGCTTGTCTGTACAGAGGAACTTAAACTCCCTGAAAATGGCTGAAGTAAGTTCTAACCCTCTAGGTTAAAGTTGAAAAGTAGTGTACAACCCTATAAATTCTCTCGTAAATTTGATTGACGAAAGCCAAGAACGCCTATCGCCTAAGCTGTCTGGGTCGTATCGGTTGAATTATGAACATAGGTGTAGGTAGATTTCATATAGTTCGTATTTGAGTATTGCCAAGAAGGATTGGAAGGTACTCGGCTAGTTGGGCTACCGTCGTAAATTTGATTGACGGCAACCAAAAATGCTTATCGGCTAAGCTGTCTGGGTCTTGTCAGGTTGCGTAATTATGAAAATAGGTGTTACTTTTGGCCAACAAAGCTTTTCTTCTGTGACCGAGTAAGGCTTGCTTGGTTCCCAAAATGTGAGACTTTCTTTTATTGAAATTTCCTAGAGAAATGTTCTTTTGTTAAAATATTTACACATGAAAGAATCAACTCCTAAGAGAGGCATCACGTGGTCTGAACTGTGCACAACAAACAACGACGCTGAAAAGGTATATTATCATCAATATACGCGGCCAAATATTAAACTTCCCTCGCCAAAACTTCCAAATTTGAGGGCCAAATCCCAAGCGAGCGGGCTGCAAACGCGCGCCAATCGTCCTGCTCATGATTGGCTGGGAAGGCATCCTACGTCGACTGCTCCCGACCAATCAGATTTTCAGGGAAAACCATTTCAAAACGCGAGTTTCGTATAACGCCCATTTTTTCTTTGAGGCTGGTGGTTTGTTTTTCCAAGAATTCAAACTTTTTTGAAGTTTTTTCTGAATGTAATTTTGACAGTCATAGACTAAGTTTTTAAGTCGTAAACTTTTGGAAGTCATAAACTTCTTTTCATAATTTGGCCTTATATCTCGGGGGGTACTCCCATATATGGACTATACGGGGATGATCCGCTGAACAGTGTATGGTTTTTTGAGTTTCTTGTCATGAACAGGGTATTCTTTTTCCTAATTCTTGTCATGAACAGGGTACCTATTTTCCAAAATAACCTTAGTCACAGTCACAGTCACAGCCATAGTTTCATTTATTGTTTGTTTGCCACAAAAACGATACTTGAGCTATTTTTAGATCTCTTGTTATGGTGTCTTGTTCAAGATTTACATTTTTAGCGGTTGGCACTACAGGATGAGATTATAGGGTTTGTCATAAACAGGGATATACAGTCATACCTCTTGTCATAAACAGAGTATGAGAATTTCAGTTTTTCTGTCATAAACAGGGTAATGGTTTTAGGATCCCAGCGGAACACCCCCACCCAAATCCTGCTGGAGTACCCCCCGGGCCTTATATGTACCCCCTTGCAGCACCATTTGCACCTTCGCTGCGCTGGTACTACGCGAGCCACAAATAAACAATATTCCCTCCAAAAGTCATGTTATTGTCTTATTTGCATAAACTTGACCTCCAATTGGACAATTAGATATCATACCCCTTCTTCCCATAAAATAATTCAGACATTTCCCCCTACTTTTGATGTATTACTTTACACTCTGGCGCCCTCTAACGTTTTAAAACTCCCTCCTGATGATTAATGCACATCCCTTATACTCACCCTGAGTTTAATTTCTCGGTCGCCTCGGCGTAAGTTGACACCTGGTATTGTTTCATATTTTGGAATATTTTTCTCAGAACGGGATCTGAACTGTGGGAGAACACCATTTCTGTGCTGCTGTGTTTAAGCGTAGCGAATTTAAAACCTGACGACGTATCTATGAACTAAAAAGAACGAAGACGGATATCAATAATAATTTGTAGGTCCACACAGATTTATTTTAGTTCCTAGGGAATGATTGCAAACCACCTATAGTAAATATCATTCAACATGACCACCACTTTTATTCCCTTAGGAATGATTACAAACAACCTATAGTGAACATCATCCAACATTATGTTTTATGTTGAAGTTTCCTCAACCTTAAGAATTTACATAACCTAGCTTTCGGGCTAAACGCTATTCATTGTGTGGAGTGTGATGCAGTCTAAGTGGGAGATACAGGACGTGCTCTTGCTACCAGAAGTAAGGAACATATCAAACAAGCGTCCGACAACTAAAATCAGATAAGTCCACTTTAGCTGAGCATGCGTGCGTCACTGGTCACGGTGTGGCTTGGGATAGCGTAAGGGTTTTAGATCAGGATAATAGGTGATGGCACCAAAGAAAATGGCTTGAGTCATGGTATTTAACTAATAATGGTGACTCCCTTACCAACAGGGATAGTGGGAGGATAATACCAACCAATTACCTACCTTTGATTAACAATTAATCCTTTTTTTCATTTAGTTTTATTAATTAATTAATTTACTTATTTACCTATTTACTTATTTACTTATTTACTTGTTTACGTGTTTGCTTTTTTACCTTCTTTTACTTATTTACTTATTTACAACATTATCAAACAACCTATAGTGAACATCATCCAACATGACCACCGCTTTTATTTCGTTAGGAATGATTTCAAACCACCTATAGTGAACATCATCCAACATGACCACCACTTTTATTACCTTTTTGAATTGAGAAGACAGTAAACACCTAAAATGTACCTGTAATTTTAGACAATATAAATATTCCGGAACCTTTTCCAAGTGTTCACGGTTTTCTTAGTTCATCTGTAATCCGGGGGTACTCCAGTACGATTTGGGTGGGGGTGTTCCGCTTAGATCCTAAAACGGTTACCCTGTTTATGACAGAAAATCTAAAATTCTCATCCCTGTTCATGACAGAGTATCGTTTTATTTGTCAATAAAAAATAGATGAAACTATGTGACTAAGGTTATTTGGAGAAAAGGTACCCTGAAAATGACAAAAAATGGGAAAAGGATAACCTTTACATGACAAAGAAACTCCAAAACCCATACCCTGTTCAGCGGATCATCTCCGTATAGTCCATATATGGCAGTACCCCCCGGAACTGTAATGTTAATGAAGATAAATTTTCAGACACCATAATTTTGGTTACTATTAATTCCATACCTTTTTATCACGGATTTCTGACACTTTATGGCTTTCTGTCGTCACCAGAGATGCTGCTAAGTTTGCAGTATAAGTAGATATGAGAATCAACATGGCGAAAGCAAATACCGCTGATGTAGTGCGGGCACTAACACTCCTGGGATTGACGTTATCGAGTTGCAGTTTGAACACACTACTCCATATAAAAGACATACAGGCAGACGCATCAAAAGCAAACTTGAGTCTTCCTATTTGAGTCATGTAGTGTCCATATGGACTGAACCTCTCGATTAACCAAACAACAACGAGAGTGACATTGATGGCTGCCAGAGACACTAACCATAAGTTTGTATCAAACGGAGCAAGAAAACCCATCTCTATAGTGTTGACTTTTCTCTTTCCCTGACCGAGCATGATTTTAGTTTCTCCGTAGAGAAACGCGTTAGAGTAATCAATAACACGGGAACGAACTTCGTTGATAGTTAAAGTCGTGAGAGCCATATCTGCTTTGTCTTGGATAAGATCATTAATCAGCCCATTCCAGGACTTGGTCTTTGGGTCGTATCCACCGTAAAATCCATCCTCGACGAAATACAACTCGACATTAAAGCCAAGATCCTTCTTCAGATGTTCTAAAATATCAATGGCATACCCTATGCAGCATTTCCTTATCTTTTGTATTTTTGTTTTGTTTGTTCCAGGAACTTTGACTCGTTTATATCTGACGCATGGCTGTGATAAAGTACATTCCTCGCTTGCTTTGAGGCTGTCTTTACTGACCATAATAACAGGATCGTCTTCAATTGTTGTCATTCGTATGAGGTTAGACGAAGAATAGCTCGAGTTTCTCGTCCAAAATTTGCTACTTAGGTGAATTTTAGTGCTACTCACGGACCCAACTTCTTCCCAGTGCTTTTGACCATGTATGTTCTTGGACATGTGAAGTATATCGTACGTTACCATTAGCCGTTGTCCGTGACTCGATAGACTCATTGCTCCTGTTTTTCCAACGAAACTCTGTTCGATCATTTTTCTATAAATCGAAATGGAAATAATCTTTTAATGTTGAATTCTTTACAGACGCTCTCCATCCAGCTGTCCGGTGCACGCACGAACTAACCAATCACAGCGCATTTTGATGCTCAGCAAGGCGGCCCTCATCCCAGTTCTTTTTCACACAAACACACGCGGTCCAGGCAAAATATTTTAGTTTCACTTCGAATTCCGCTATGGGAATCGACAAAAGTCTATTATTATTCCATCCACGACTTTCTTACCTGGTTATGGCGTTTATTTTATTCACTGCTTGGAAATTTGAGCCTTGGGCGAGGGCCGCTTCATTTTCAACAACAATCCTTTGCGCGCTTTCTTTTTCGGACAGCTGGTTCGGGCAAAAATACAGCAAAAAATCTATTGTTCGCAGGAATCGAAGTGTATCTGGTAAACGGCCTAATGGAGCGTATCTCGGAAATAGCCTATTTGAATATCATACATGTATCCAAAGGGTCAAAGTACATTAGGATATTAGTTTTATCCACTGTCATTTGATGCTATTATTAAATATGATCATCAATATTTGTATTAGCTAATGTGTGTTTAGAATAATGCTATCGTACTCACCCCAACTTATCATATAATACCGTAACACAGGGTTAAATTCCTCAGGAGTTATCGCTGTACGAATAAGTCGACATAAACAGAGTCCACCGCAGCCAATCCACAGTAAGGAACACAGGAGAAAATAATGCAATAGTACCCCTACGGCACGACATACTAAAGCATTGGACACGTGATTAATGCCCGCCGCGAACAACACCACAACCACGAGAAGCGCTAAGCAAAGGTTCATAAGCATGGCTGCGTCGTCTCGGTTGTAGCGCAGTTTCCTGAGGAAATATGATGCATATTATTATAGTCAAGTTCGTGTGTTAATTCGCTATGGGGCAAAATTGACAAAAAGACAAGGCGCCTGCTATGACCTACATGTTACTTATGTCCCATGACGTATGATATGCGAGCACGGCGGAGACGGGGAGTGAGAGGGACTTGATTTCGGGGGGGACTGATTATGCATTGAAATAAGAAAAAACCTTAACAATTGCCCTCTTTTTCCCAATTAAAAAAATTCTCCTTTGAAAAATCACTCCACCGACCCGTTAAATGACCTATGACTCGGAACATTTAAAAAGGTTTATGTAAGTTAACTTACCTGAACACAGCATATGTAATGAACGTTATTAGCAGTAATAGCACGCACACTGCTGCACCAACATAAACCATCGGCTCCAACATGAATCCATGACGCTGGTTGTGCGCAGCCGCTTTAGCACTGTTATCGACGAACTGAGAATAAAGGAGTCATTTAATCTCAGGATACCATATCAAGATTTTAACTGTACAACTCTCGAACCGATGGAATTAACTAATAACAATTTCTTAGTTTTCATCCATTCCTTGGGGAGTAAAATAAAGGCATGGTAGCCATGTTGGAGTACATAACAGAGGCTAAATAAGAAATCTTTTATTAGCTGTACACCAACATGGCGGCTGTGACGTGAAAACAATGAATAGATATGCCTCTGCCTAATAGTCTTTTTTATGCTTGTGGTGGACAAGCAAGGTTCGTATTTCGAATTACAACTACTTTCATAATAGGCCATTTCCAAGGTACGCAAAATGACCACACTTAACATTGAAAAAAAATTTAATTTCAGCCATAGGTTGGTTTTCATAGGGCCTCATGACATCAAGTTGGAATTTAGACATGTTCATTTTTACGGAGGGAGAAAACCAGAGAACCTGGAGAAAAGTTTGAAGCAGGGGAGACAACCAACAATCAACTCTACTCATATGAGGCTGAGAGCTGACTCGAACCCGGGTCGCATTGGTGAGAGTTTTCTTCTTCCTTTTGAAAGAAGAAAACTCTCGCGATATACCTTGAAATATTAGCTCAGTTGGTCAAACGCCGGTCTCACTGTTGTGTGGGAAATCGGGAGTTCGAAACCCGGCCGGACTAACGCTCAGGGTCTTGAAATAACTGAGGAGAAGGTGCTGTCTTTGTAATATCATCTGCAAATGGTTAGACCCTAAAGTCTTCCCGGATAAGGTCTTCAGGCCCTGTCTTCCACCCCTTCCCTAGTCTGTATCATGGGGGACATTAAAGAACCTGTTGAATTGCTCGTAGAAGAGTAGGAGATTGTCTCCCGGTTCAACAGCCTATTCCAATTGGAGGCATAACATACTAACTATTAATTATCTTCTCATGATTGTAGGCTGTGGCTGCCAATGGCGTCTTACTATGCAGCCCGTGAAGTCCTCCACTGACGATAGTGATTGTAAAGGGCATTGAGACGTTTGTGAAATGCGCTATACAAGCACCCTGTTATATCATCATCATCATCATCATCATCATCATCATCATCATCATCATCATCATCATCATCATAATCATCATCATCATTGTTATAGATGTAATTATTACTAAGGTGTTCTTACCATCAAGATAGCAAAGTAACTCTTTTCAGTTAGCTTTGTACAGTGGGTTATTGTACCATTACTTTGTTTGCTGAGAACACAGTCCTTGTTCTTCATCCATGCTCCTATTCCCGCTGAGAAAGGTAAAAACGTTAACACACAACCTAAAGGGGTTTGGATAGAGTGGTTTTCATTATCCCGTGAAACAAAGTGTACTAATTAAAGTGTAATAGTCAGAAAAATACAAAAGAATTTGAGTGTAATAATGCGTAATACGCTAAAGTGTATTTCACGGGTTTATGAAAACCCCTCTATGAGCTAAAACATTACTTTAGCTTTTTTCACTAATACTACCTTTTACATAGAGCACTACTCAAAACATAAGCTGTCATAAAATTTGGGGCCATCCGTGCCAAAACTAAGAGGCATTGTATGGGGAAATTCTGAACTGATGACGATGATGGAAGCTGGGTTATTTATCATTTCTCTTACCTTGCTGACTTTGCTTCCAGTATACAGATACAGGCGACGAAAGACCTTGCTGTTGAAAAGAAAACACAAAATTAACAATGAAAATAATCAGACTTTAAACAAATCTAAACTTTTTCTCTAAACTACAAGCCACTATCGGATTAACTGACAAAAGGTTGTCACTGAATGAAACACCTACCTGATTTAAGTTGTACTTGATTTGGATTGGATGAGTCAGATTATATAACGGTATTCCTTTATTAAACAATCAAAGAACCACAATTAGTACTGTAGTTATATGAATACACTTATTTCAAAAAAGGTTGAGAGATCTGAATCTGAAATCTATTCTAGCAGATCCACACCGACTCTTTGTTTTAAACTATATACTGCATACGTTGCTTTTTTACAAAAAGGTTAATTTCTTTCTTTTCTCATTGTGGCATTTCTCTCTACAGTCTTTAACCTTAGATGTCAGGTCGCCCACCGTCGAGGTTTTTTGAAATAGGTGTGCTGTCCACGAGCTGAATAAAAAGACCATAAGGGGCAGAGAGGAACTCTCCCACTATAGCTTTTGGAATATCTAATTTCTCTTAAGGTAGTTCAGGACCCTTGTTAGTGCGCACCCTGCTCGCGCACGGCATTTTCGTAGAAAAGCTAAATATATTTTTTTGTTCCTTGAAGCGCTATCTATAAGGAACTTATCACCTAAATTAAATAGTGGTCTAAGAGACTCTAGAGAATTAGAACTCTTTTGACTTTGTTTTGTATAAATAGCTCGCTGTTGTTTTTGTTGTACTTGTTATGATGAAGGTCGAAATATTAAATTTCTAAGTCAAGATCTTATTTTCATTGCTTGTTATCCAAACATTAGATACAGTGATGAATTTTTTCGGTTTATCTTTCCTCCTATACTGGCTGATACTGGCTACTATTGAACGTTCGATTTGAGCCCACGGGGTCGCGCGCACACAAATACCGCTGAATTTCCATGACGACGTTTAAAATTATTTAAGGCACCCATTGGTGTTTTGACTTTCAAGAGGGCAAAACCCTTAATTTTGCACGGGGCTATATATATTTTTTCCAATTTTCAGATTCATCAAGTTCAAATCAAGCTTTACAGAAAATTTTTTTAAAATTTTCATGACTTTTACTCAGAAAAACCTTTATGTTCACATTTTTGCGTTCGTTTTTGACAACAAAATTCAGTACTTATACGAACAAAACCTTCCTTTTTCGGCGG
>JANTNT010178953.1:0-18483 GCA_024752375.1 Entacmaea quadricolor
AGAAAGTGGGAATTAGGAGAGGTCGTTTTTCCAGAACGAAACAAAAAAATTTTTTTAAACATTTACCAAACGAAAGGGAAGAACTTTTATGTGAAATGGCTTGAGCATACATTTTCTTTTTTGCCCGATTCCTTACATGATTTACTTGGGGTAAGTTTAAGTTGAAGTTTTTTTAAAAAAATATTTTTTCACTTAAGTTTATTTTCTACCCTTCATTTTGCATAATCAAACTTTTATTTGTCTTGCGCATTTAAAAATGAAGGAAAGCTCAAATTCAAAAGCACGCAGTATGAAAAGCCTGATTTACGTCTAGGGCTATTTTGCGAACTATCAATCAACTAGTTTCCCATATGGCGTTTTGATAAATTGGTGTTCCACAGGTGATATATTTATCTTGAGCTTCCTGTGCTTAAAGTGTTGTTGATACGCATTAAGTGAAAAAGCTTACTGCTTCAGCTCAAAAGCTATCGCGGTATTTTTTTTTGCTGGTAATTATTATTATTTGTTTGGCTGTCTGTGCAAAATTTGTTCAAAATGCGAGAAGAATTAATTTCCATTTGCTAATCACAAAGTCAAAACGTGTATGTTTAATGATTCAGCTTATTCAAAGACGTCGCTATAATTTTGTAAAGGGGGTGTTCTCTTTTATTGGACTCCTGTAAAAAATATGAATCGAAAATTACAGAATTTTCTTCCGACTACATTCAGTTACAGTTCATGACGTCAAAACGTCAGTTTTGCTGCTTCAGTTTGTTGTAGTTTCGCGTTTTCATTTTAGTGTTCCCTGTGTAAAATAAAACTAATTCTTACTATGCAAAAGCAAAATCAACAACCTGTCCATCCCCCACTCTTCGAACGACGTGTCATGTCGTGTCATGTAAATGTGATGTCGCAAATCATACAGAATAAATAAACAACATTTTAAAACTGTGCAATTTACATCTTTAATTTGCATCTTTATTTCTTTACTTCACTCTAATTTAATTAGATTTTAAATTTGAATTTTGAATTCCCCCGTATTATTATTTCACTTTTTATTTAGTAAATGACAATGAAATTCGAAAGCTCTAAATATGTAGTAGACTTCTTATGAGTTAAACATTTTAGCTAGGTTTCTATCTCATCCCATTACAGCGCCTTATAGCACTATGTCAGAAAGTTGTTTAAACTCATATAAAGTCCACTTTAAATTAATAATAATAAACGAAACACGCAATTTGAGACCTTTATTTTAAACAAGTTTTGTTTTTAGTTTTAACTGCGGCTCAGTAATGCCTCAATTAGCTTCTTATTTCAACATACAAAGGAGAGTCGTTTTCTTGCTGCTTGTTACGAGCAATCTGTTAGAAACAAATATATTAAAAATTAATACTTCAGAATAAAAAAATAGATGTATATTGAAAGACATACCCTTGTACGAGTGACCAAAGACTGGTAGGCTGCCCGATCCTTGTCAGGAGAGGTGACGTATTCGTTGCGCTCGTCTCGAAGTGGTGCCTGATAGTAACCTTCCGGTATGTCGTTAACTGTACGCATGTCACCGTTGTTTGTCATTTCGATTCCTAGCAGGAAATAGCAGTCTTTTGTATATCGTTTTTTGAAAAATAGTTATTTAAATTAACACGCTCCCTAATTAGAAAAAGGATATTTTTCTTGCTTAACACGCGTTATCTTATTGGTAAATTACCGTGGCTAGATTATTTGTATTTAATTATTCGTTCAATCTTTTGGCATTTTTTAAAATGAAACTAAAATAAAATACCTTGGATCTTATCGGAAGGATCCATTTCATCGTTCCTGTTTTTCCTGATGAACCAGACGGAGGCGCAAATGATTACAGCGATTAACATAATAATAACAATGGACATGCCTATCACTGTACCACCACCTCGAGAACTACTTAACTTTTCAGTTCGACCTACATAAAATAATAATAATAATAATAATATAATTAATACTAATACTACTACTACTAATAATAATAAACACATTACTTATGATGACATATTTTACTACCATTACCATAATTCGAAATATTTTCTTTTACCTTTAGCTTGGACTGTTTTCGTTTTAAAGGCCACATACGAATATCGACCATAAATCTTTTTCTACAGAGCAAGCAAAAAATGTAATAGTTCAATAATATGTGTGCCTTGTTTAAATTGAAAATATTCAGTATATACCTTATCGAGAGACTGAGTTACTATCCTTACATACACTCTGTATGTGGAATCTGGTTGCAAAGGCTCATTTTTGAATTCATCATTTTGAGACGCTTTCTCCATCTTATGATTAATACCACCAATGGTAAAGTTTTTGTATTTAATACTTGTCATGTATGAGCTTTTGACTTCAGCAGTGACATATGAAGTATAACCTTCCTTTGAACTCGTGGTATAATTGACTTCTTGAAATTTGAATGGGACTTCTTTAGTATTAAAAGATTCGAAACGCTTCTCATATGGCCTTTTTTCTACTGCGATCTGATATATACTATTGGAAAAAAGGAAATATCGATTAATTATAGCCCCGTTTAATTATATATAATATTCCAAGTTATTTAAAACTACCTACCCATTTAAACCTGCAAAAATTGATTTCAAATTTTGGAAACCAATTGTTGCAGATGATTCAGTTATAGCACTGTTCCCCAGAATTCGGAATTGAGGAGCATCAGCTGAAAATATCAAAAAAAATCTAGTTTAAAATGTGTTATACACTAAGAAAAAGATATAACCCGATTAAACAATTAACCAAATTACCTGTCTTGCAAGTGACACGGAGAACGTTGTCATCGTCACACGTCGCTTCACCCCATTGTATCTGACGGCAGTTCTCTATAGATCTCTCTGTGCCGTCACATTCGATGTTACCCAGCCATGTGATTTGTTTGTTAGGCTTAGATGTTGGACCGTAAGTGCTCACATCAATGTATCCAAGCATGTGACATACTACTCGCGCATTTTTCTCACTAGTTCCATCATTGCATACTGCTCCCCAAACTTTACCATACAAAATCTCAACACGTCCAGAAACGTCAGAGTTTCCGTCTCTCAATTTCAGCTGTACTACTGGCGGAGGACCTGTTAATTAAACAGCGTTTTTTTTTTTTTTTAATACTCTAGCGGATAATCACCTTGCGAAATCAAATTTTGTTTACCTTCATCGCTTTTGCATAGTACTCCAGCACTGAAGTTTCCTGGGCACTTAGTTGCAATTGATACCCGGTTACACTCTCCTATTGATTGTTCTTGTCCACGACACGCAAACCCAGTAAGCCATTGCTTCTCTTTATTGATTGTATATCGCTTGATTGCTGCATATGCTCCGTTGTCAAATCCTTTCATTTTGCAAACCACATCAGCATCTTTTTTATCCCATCTATCACCGCAAACAGCTCTTCTCGTTTTATTGTATATTAATTCTACTTGTCCAAAACCTTCGTATCCAGCTTTAAATAATATATTGGCTTTCATAGACTTTTTCTGTTCTGTTTATTATGAGGGGATAAGAAAAAAATTAATTGAAATTGACAATCAAATTATTGATTAAGGTTTTGCGATTATTCAGTTTCATACCTTCAGTTACTTTGCTGCATAATAATCCCGCATAGTCAGAATGTTCAGCATTCGAGATACCCCACTCAGGATTACATTCCTGTATTTCGTCCTCACTTCCATTGCAGTCAAGACCATCAATTAAAATAGGGTATTTTCCTGTGCCATGGATGGATCCTACCATTGATGCTTTTCCTAAGCCCTTCATCCAACAGAATACATGAGCATCTGCTAGACCCCAATTATTAGAAGATACGGTTCCCCAGACTCCATAGTATAGGACTTCTACTCGTTTTAACTTTGAGACGCTTGAGTTATCAGGGCTAAAACGGATTTTTATGTTTGGATCATCTAAAATACACAAAAAGAATATAAAGTGAGTGAAGCAATTATATCAAAATATTCTATAGATTGGCGCTATTTTATGTAACCAACCTGTAGGTTCTTTACATATCACTCCTGCATGGTGATTTTGAGGACATGAGTTCTCTCCCCATCCGCCATGATTACACATTTCAAGCGACGTCTCTTTTCCTGTGCAACTTACATTAGACAACCAAATATTATTGGATCCTCCTCCAAAGTGGCTAATAGCAGCTACAGCTTCATCAAAACCCAACATTTTACAAATGACGTGTGCATCCTTTTTGTCCCAACCATCACCACAGACTGATCGCTCACTTTTATTGAATTCTATATTTACTCTGCCATTATATTTGGATGTCCCTCCTTCCAATCTGACTGACAAGGTAACTGTATTAAAAAAGAAAACCAGGTACAAAATCTTTGTTATCCATATCATATACATCGATTGACAGTAGTTATTTTGTTTTACATTTAAGATATTGTCTCTGACCTGAACTGTTATAACAAACTACTCCAGCATCCATGTCATGATTAAATGTGGTCGTCTTATTTAAGCCATCACCAATGCAATTATCTATGTCCCGTTCATTTCCATTGCACTTAAGTCCAGATAGCCATATTGGACCAGTTCCTTCTCCAAATTGCTTGTATGCTGTAAGAGCTCCAGCAAAACCCTTCATTCGACATATTACATTCCCTTCGTGCATGTCCCAATCAGAATTACACACGGTTCCCCAGATACCGTGCTTTCGGATTTCAACTCGGCCCTCTAAACCATTTGCACCACCCACGAGACGTATATGATCGGCCGTTTTTTGATCTTCAGTGATTAATGGAAAAATATAAAAAGAAAAAAAATGTTTTTTTAAAAATTTAGTAGTTGCAAATGTTCATTGAAATATGGCATAAGTTATTTTGTGCTATAATATTTCTAGTATTTTAGCCTCCAAGACATACCTGGGGTTTTCGGATTGCAGACAATTCCCGCAATATTGTTGTTTTTGCATTTTTTAACTGTTATAAGTTTTAAACCGGCGCATTCCTTCATTGACTTCTCTGTACCATTACAATGATTTGACAGCTCAAAACTTTCATTTCCAGTTTTTTTGTCCCAGTGAGAAATTGTTAGTGCTTCAGTGAAGTTTAACATTCTGCAGATCACGTGTGCGTCTTGTAATTTTAAATCTCTGGCGCATAAATTTCCCCATGTACCGTAATACTTTAGGCTTAACCGCCCAGAATATTTTGGCTGTTTCTTGGCAGAATGAATACGAAACTGGACGTCTAAAGGATCTGAATCTAAAAAGTAAAAAGAAGAAGAAAAAAAATATAGAATTAAAATGCGTGTTTAGGTATCAAAAATCCAAGATCTTTTTTTCTAACCTCTCTTGCATTTAACACCTCCACGAAATATACTTGGACAGGCCTTGTTTTCCCAATTCCACGAACTACGACAACTTGTAAGGTTTTTCTCGTGTCCCTTGCAAGCCATATTCAAAAACCACACTTCGCCGTTCTGGTCAACTATTTTTGTGGTATAAGCTGCATCATCAAAACCTTTCATTCTGCATATTACTCTTGCGTCTTCTATATCCCAGTCGTCGTAACAAATCAACCTTGTGACATTGTAGTAAGAAATCTCTACTCTGGTATCGCCCATTATGTTCACTGTTAGATTTGGATTATCTGTAAAAAAAATATTAAAAAACTAACATTTCCATATGCGTTCTCACAAACCGAGGTATAAAATAACATTTTCGAGGAAACAAACAAACAAACAAACAAAAACAAAAACAAAAACAAAAAAAGGCTAATTTAAACAAACAATATAATTACCATTTGAAAGACATTCTATTCCGACATCCTTACTGTGGCTACAATTATGTACACCCCACGGCGAGTGACGACAATCGTTGATAGACCTTTCACATCCAACGCAGGATACATTGTCAAGTAATATAGGTTTTGAAGATTCTTCTGGTAGAAATATTTTGTTTTTAAGAGCCCTTGGATATCCAAGCATTCTACAAACGACATTTGAAGCCTCGATATTCCAACCATTATTACACACTGTTCCCCACCTTCTTAAAAATTTGACTTCAAGACGACCACGATGTTTGGCAGATCCATAAACAAGACGAACCGGGAGTCTATCGTCTAAAACGTAAAGAAAAAAAAACAATGAAATCGATAATTAACATGGATATTAATATCTGAGCATTTTAATCACAAACTCTCACATTTTAAAATTAAACATATTACATACCAATTTTACAAGCAACACCAGCACGATCTTCACTTACACAGGGGCTATTTTCATAATTCCATGTGATTCCCCGACATTCCTTAATGGTTTTCTCATGTCCTTCGCAAGAGGGCATATTTAGAAACCATACGTCTTTGGATCTCGAGTTTTCTTGCTGAACAGCAACTTCAGTGATATGTGATGCATCGTCATATCCGTTCATTCTACATATAACTCGTGCATTTTGTATATTCCATCCAATGTTACAAATTGATCTTTTAATACCGTAGTAGCTTATTTCTATTCTTCCATCGTCCTCTAAGTTTGCAGTTAGATTTCCTATACCTGTAATAGTAGGAAAAAAAAAAACCCCGCAAAAATCTAATGTAAATGATTTCAAAAAGATCTTTTTTTTTTAAGATAGCACGCACAAAAAAAAAAATTCTCAAAGAAGTATAATAAACAAAAAAGAAAAGAAAAGAAAAGAAAAGAAAAAGAAAAACAAACAAACAAACAAAACACAAGGTTTGTCTAGAAAGCAATTAGAAATAGACCTTTTTACCAATGCTATTGTTTTAAACAAAATTCTGGGATGCCTAGGATGCAAATTAATATTAGTTTGTACCCTGGGCATCTCATAATTTTGTTTAAAACAGAATTCAAGATGGCCGCCGTATTGGTAAAAAGGTCTATTACTATGTGTTTTTCGTTGTTGTTAAAATGTTTAACAAAGAGAAGAAATTACCTGCTTCTCCTTCGCAAACGACTCCAACATCTTTTTTATGTGAACAAGTCTGAGACGCTATATTATAATTACTGCACTGATCGAATGAACTTTCGCTTCCTGTACATGAAATACCTCGCAAAAGCACTGTTTGTGACGAAAGTCCAGGCCCGAAACTCTTCTTCGTTATAGCTCTTTGATAACCGAGCATTTTACAGGCAACGTCAGCTTCTTGTATACCAAAGCCGTCATCACAAACAGTTCCCCAGATGCCGCCATTGTGTATTTTAAGATGACCTTCGTTTACTCGACTACCGCTCTGAAGAAACAAAAAAACGAACAGATTTTAATATATAAATACCTGAACTTAAAACAATCCAAAGTAAAATATTTACTGCTTTTTACACACATCAGCCCTGTTACGTACGTTCGTTTTCTTGCATCGAAGGTGTAATAGCCACTATGCTATCGGGTTGAGCGAGTGTCTGTAACAATATATTGACGAACTCCAGCGATTTTAACCCGATGTCCTCCGATCTTCGTTCGTGCTTGTTTCGAAGTATCTTAGGGACTGCTCAATGTTTATCGGCCAAACTGCGTCTGCATGACCGTCTGCATAGTCTGCATCGAATGCTCCTCGAATAGCAACTCGAATGTTACTCGGAATTAGCACGTGGACATATGATCCCGACGAAGCTACGATGCTCACAAGTCGAGTGGTGTCACAGCAATTTGGGTTCCCCCGAGTTTTGTGTTCCCCCTACCTCTCCCACTAAAACGTCTTTAGAAAGAATACCCCCCCAGGTCAAGAACATTACAGTCAATCCTGTCAAGGTTCAAAGAGTCGAATTGCTTTTCGAAATTTCATTTGAATATTGCTTTGAAACTTGCATTAATGAAACTGAAATTGCAAACTTCAAATATTCAAATAATGATTTTTACTGGACTATTTGATGCAGAAGAACAAGCTAGCCACTCAAATAATTTTAAAAATGCCTATGAAAGTATTTTCCCTCCTTAAAATTATCACACTTCAATCACAAATCGGTATTTCAATCAAGACCGTTTTTTGAAATCTACAAGCTCAATTTCATTATTGTAAGATTCAAAACATAATTGAAATTAAATTTCAAAATCTAAATTGAATCCTAGGACTATGGCAGGAACGCAGGGGCTGGTTTGACTGTAATTAAACCAGAGACTTATAGAGTCCAATAGAACTGTTTGGTTTTGGAGAATTTTTCTCTGAAAACAGCTATCATTATCGTACGTCGTATCATTGCGTGGTCATCTACGTATACGTTGGTGTTTTGTAAGATAAAACTAAATGATCTTTAGGGTAATATTGCTCTTTTTCTTGGTTCTATAAAAAAATACTTCAAGCCGTAAAAATTATCCACACGTGTGTTTCTTTCAAGCACCAAATATAAGTTAAGGCTTACATATTGTTTTTCATAAAAAACATATTTTTCCCTTTAAAAAAATAATCAGGCGGATATTCCTTGCGGGATAAATAGATCACAATACTATCATACTGTGAAACTTCGATGATTTAAGACAATGTTTGTAGACTTTAGATTTGACTAAATTTTCTAAAGATTTGGCCTGTTTGATTTAGCCTGTTAGCTACCAAAAAAACTACAAAACAAATTCCCCGCGAAATTTATTTACAGAGCAATCTTGACCAGACGTTTTAGGAAGAGGGGTAGGAGGAACATAAAACACTAGTGCCCAGTGTTTGCGATAGGGGGAACACAAAACTCGGGGGAACCCAAATCCATGTGACAGCGGACATCTACATCTACATCTATCTTCTTTATCATTAAAAGCCATACGTATCAAATGATATGAAATAAAATAAGAATAATAAATATAGTAAGTATAAATAAATAGATGGATACATGAATAAAATAATAATCATATTAAAATGCTACTCCGATCAAAATTATTCGACCTTAACATTTTCACATTTTAAGAAACTAGAGTTGCTTAAAGATAAAACCGTTTCTCGACACGGCAACGCGAAGTCTTACTTTTTTAGAGTTTAATTTTGAAATTTTACTTCCACCGTTAACTACTACGTGTCACAAGGATTTAATCAATACGGGCCATGCCTCAAAAACACATACCTACTAAGGATGATGTTTACGATAAACGTCATTTGGTCATTTTGCACAAGTCTTAAAATATTTGATATATAGTAAAAATAATGCACGATGTGCACCTTGCAATAATTGTATCACAGTAAAATCACTTCATGCGGCCCTTGAAGGACCTCGAGTCAAATAATCGTTGTGACCTAGAAACTAAGGCGTGGCTGATAGGAATTTAGATAAAAAGTGAGTCAGCTTCAACAAAAAAAAAATCATTTGTATCAAATATCTTATATAATGTATACTATGCGTAAATATTTCTTGAAGATATAACAACAACAAATTGAAATTAAAATTCTATGAGTCAGTGTCGAATGAATGTGGTATTTATATAAAACTCGGCGAACGATATATATGCGGTCTGGATTTTTTAATGGTTTATACTTTCTTGTTTCCCCTAAATTATCTCATTATAGCACAAGAAATAATATCCCTGAGACAAGTAAGACTTACAGTCAAATTTAAGATCGGCAATGTAGAGTTATTAAATTTTAAGTATAATTCTTCAATGTTTTCGAACTCTGAAATACAAAGAAATGAATGGGATCAAGACCCTACGCAAGAGATGTGTTGAGTGTTTGACGTCACACACAGCAAACCGCTGTATAAATCGCTGGCTCGAAGGAACACGATTTAGTAATAGCGAATGCCAAAATATGAAGTTTTAAACCCCCCAAAAAGGGACTTTTTGCAGACATATCGGAAAACAGTTTGGATCAGATCGAAGTAAGCCTTGGAACTTTCCAAATATAGAACAATTTATCTTAAAACGTGACATGAAATATTGTCGGAGTAGCATTTAATATATACATTAGAAAAATAAAAAATAAAATCTTATTAATTAATTATAAATGCTTATTAACTTTGTGAGATGTAAGAAGAGTGTAGAAAATATAACTTGTGTACTACTTTCAAAAGGAATCAATAACAATTCTAGTCAATACCTGGCTTATTTTATTTTCAATTCTTATTTAAACTTTTAATGTACTGTCTCCAGCACTGCATATTGATTTTTATTTTTTTCACATATTTGCTCCATAACATCAGATAACATCACCAGCCACATTCATTCTAAGACTGCCTATTTTTTTATGGGGCACTTTAATATATAATTATAATTATAATTTAGAAAAAAATGCTTTTAATATAATTTTAATTATAATTTAGAAAAAAATGCTTTTAATTAATCGGAATATAATAAATAAAAATATAATTTAAAATAAATAATTAACAACTGAACTCCAGACTATCATTTTATTGAGTAGAGAAAATTTATATAAAAACTAGTTGTTTCAAGGCTCTAGTGATTTGAAGACATATTAGAAAATATGTTAGATTTATATCCGTGTTACAAAGCAGCAATGGTAAGTTCTTTCTTAATGTCAAGCCAATTTCCAATCATTAGTTGTCAGGAATTTAAAAATTCTCTTTCCAGAATTTGATTAACTTTAAGTAGCGAGGGAGTTAGGTTATTGGATCGTCTTGTATTTTCTATGTGGATACTGACTTACGGCCCCAACATTTGTGTTGATTATTCTAGTGTTTGGTTGTTTGAAGTTTTATACGCATTTAGACGACACATGTGTTTAATTCATTCAATCTAAAGAAGGGTAGCCGGTTCTATTTCAGAAATAGAAGTATGTATAATTGTCTGTACGGAGAGCATCTAAGATAAATTTGACGTGTTGTTTCTGTAGTAAATATGCTTTTTCCAGGTTTTCTTGATTAGGGTTTCCCCGATGATGATGATGAATGCTGATATGCGCAAACTCCATGTTAATACGATCAAATGCGCAGTAACTAAAATAAAATAAAACTGAAATTACAAAATCCTATAATAAATTCAAATATTAATACTATTAATGGTAAGTAAGTTTCTATACGGCCATTAACAATGATGTGAACCAGTATTTCCGTAGACTTTTTTTTTGTTGTTAAAAACTTTCGAATATGTCTAATACAGAGATTCTGTCAGAGTGCGAGGGTGGGATTTCGCACGTTTGACCTGAAATCGCACAGAATTGCACTTTTTTATCGTTTTCCGTATTGCAAGCCTCTTCTCGCACTATTTGGAATTTTTCGCACAATATTTAATAAAGAAAAACCAGAGTTAATAGTCAAATTTTTGAATATACCTTCAGAACTAAAATTATCTTTAAAATTTCTTTTTGCAGGATGATGTCATTCTTTTATGAACGGGTTTTCGATTGAAAACCCGTAGGCGAACAAAATATCATCAGAAGAGCCTGGCGCTAGTCTTTGTTCTAAAAAGGCTTAGGATTAGCTGAATTTTATCATTTGTTGTCCAATCAGAGCTTTGAATAAAAATCTACAAAAATGTTTTCGGGAAGGTGATAATTTATGCTAATTTATATTTCGCATTTTTTTTGCACTATTTCACAAAAAAAAAAAAAAAACAACAACAACAACAACAACAACAACAAAAAATCGCACTTTTTCACTATTTTGAATTTTTCTCACTCTATCAAAATCTCTGCTAATAGTAATTCGGGACGAACATCGGAAAGATAGCGAATACAATCAAAAAATTCGAGCGCCAAGAAATCATGTTTAACACACATGTCACGAACGGTATAAGGCATGATCGTTCGAGAAAGAATTACGAGCTAAAGAAACATCAGAAAAATACTTGGTGGAATCAATACCTAAATTAGAAGGACTAAATTTTTCGCGAAAACTAACAGGAAAAACCTTGGCATTAAGAAAACGCCCGATAAAATAAATGTGACTGGCAAAACACGTTTTAGCAAGAGCAAGAGAAAAATTTTAAGCGCAATACAGAACTAGAATGAAGGAAAGGAATTAAGTAACATATCATCTCCTTACGTAATTGTTTGCTGAGATTAGGCATGATGTGGATGAGAAATCGCAGTGAAAATCAATTTAATATGGTGAAAACTAGTCCGGCGACTAGTATGGACTGCGTCGGCGTTTCTTTAGATAATAAAGTGAAAATCTGTTAAATTGTAGCATCTGTTAAATCATCTGGCGGAAATATTGTTACTGACGTTTCGGACGTTAGTCCTTCGTCGGACTACAGTGGGTGAAAAGTGAGTTAGGTGAAGATATCTTTATATAGGGAGTGAGGAAGGTACAATGGCGAATAAGAGGCAAGCAAATCGTAAAACAAAGGAAAACATCGAGAGGTTGAAGTTATCAGAGAAATGACCATCGTAGTTTACACGTTGACACCTATTAGATAAATAGGATGAACACCAATCCAGGGCAGCTCCTCTGATTCCATAACATGCTACAAGGGGTGACAGCAAAATCCCATTTTTCGAATGCGGCACTTAAATCAAGCAGAACTAGAAGGGTAACTTGTTGACGGCTCATGTTCAATAATGCCGTTTCAGTGCTACGACCTTTACGGTATGCTGATTGCAGAGTTGGTAGATGTCATTATTTATATCAGATGTTTAAGCAACTGGTCAAAAACAGCTTTTCCTGTGAGTTTAGACACGAACCGCTAATTATTAAGGGATCGTAGGTTCGCAAAATTAGTATTTTTCTTTAACAGAGGAGAAACAAGAGCTTTCTTCCAGTCAGTAGGAAAATAGTCACTCGATAACGAAAAATAACATTAATGTCTTTTGGCAGTTTTCGCTTACTGGCAATGACCATATATTTGGTTATATTTCAATTCAATGGCATGTTGGTGCTCCTGCAACATTGGTTGATACCTGAAATTTCTTTGATACTTTGTTTTCCTCTACAATTGTACACAATTGTCTCCATTTGTGAGGAGCGTTCCGTAGTCCACCAAGTCAAAAGCATTTTAATTGTCAATCAATCAAGGTAAGTCCAAGAAATCGACACTTGTCTATGCTTTCAATTAAGTAGTCGGATATTTGGATAATACCGATTGACATGCGCAAGAATGTAAATGTCGGAAGCCTGATATCTGGTTGGAAAAGAAAGAAAAGCCTTTTAACTCGTGGATACGCGAAACGTAGGAACGAGTTATTGTGAGGGGTATGAAAATGCTAATGTGTCACTCACTGGATCACTATGCCCTTAGCAAATCAAAAACTAATAGTAAATCTATCGGTCACAATGCAATCGAACTCCCTAAGGATAACTTACCGAAGACAAGAATATTTCGCAAGCTGATCGATCTTACATTTTTGTAACCGAATTTATAAACGGTTAGTCTTTCAAATAACTCCAAATTACAAAACCGTGCAGCTTGAGTAATAACCAACTCTACCTATGACACTAGTACTGATCCTTTAATAGATCACCTTGGTTGGAGAAAGCTCGACGTGGATCGTAAAGGCCCGTTTACACAGGCGATTTTTGTAGCGATTTGAGGTGCGATTTTTTCGGCGATTTTCATGGCGACGCAAAATCGCGCGTGTGAACACCCGGCGATTTTACTGCGATTATAGAAATTC
Organism: Entacmaea quadricolor; assembly: GCA_024752375.1. Classification (NCBI taxonomy): domain Eukaryota; kingdom Metazoa; phylum Cnidaria; class Anthozoa; order Actiniaria; family Actiniidae; genus Entacmaea; species Entacmaea quadricolor. The sequence goes on from JANTNT010178953.1 coordinate 13,464, forward strand.
ACGTCGCTGTGAAATCGCAGCTTTTTTGAACATGTTCAAAATTCACTGCGATTTGGCTGCAATTTTCATGAAAAAAGGGACAAAAAATGTATAAGGGGTCCCCCCAAAGCAGATTTGAATGCGCTGTTACGTTACAAAAAAACATGGCGACCAAAACGTTACAAGCCGAAATAAGAGCAAAATGGCCGTGGAAAAGTGAAGAAGAAGATATGTTTGTTTACAAATTTAAAAACAAAAACAAAATATTGAAACAAAGTCTTACTACGCATGCGTCATGGTTACAACCGATTGCGTTTCTTAAATCGCCGAAAAAATCGCAGCACAAACTAGAAAGAATCGCAGTAAAATCACCGGTAGTTCACACGCATGATCTTGCGTCGCCGAGAAAATCGCCGAGAAAATCGCCCGTGTGAACAGGATTTAAGTTTCACAGTACAAAGCTATCATGGTTTTTAAGTTTATAAAAGGTCTAGTACCGAATTATCTTTGTTCTAAAATTTACTGAACGTTCCTTTGATTATTCACTAAGAGACACCGAGAGCAATCTAAATATTCCACTGCCCCGTACGAACTCTATGAAAAATAGATTTAGTTATAGTGGAGCTTCACTCTGGAAAAGTTTACCTTTAGAACTCCGTCATGCAAGATCCCTTAGATCTTTTTGGTCAGTCTACAGTAAAACATTTTTCTAATATCTATTTCTAAACAAACGGCATCCACGGAAAAAGGGATACGTTTTTCAAGTAAATATATTTTTTAATATGTAATTTTATTATTTTGTCTTTATTCTTGTAGCATTCGCTATATTTATTATTGTATTCAATCTCCTGATGGATTTTGTCCGTGTTTAAATAATTGATGATGATGATGTAAGTTAAAGTTTGTTTACTCTGTTTTTCTATGGAAGCCGTGTCTCTTGTGGGCCACCGTAAATTTAAGTTAAATTTTACCAATGCTAGTTTCAACGCCAACGAGTTAAAAACAGTGTACTAGTGTAGACTTGCAAATGAAACAAATAATTCGTTTACGATAGGAGGCAAGCACTCAGACCGTCGAGACCATGATTCAAAATAAGCGAAAGAATCGAAACAAAACCACTTTCAAAAAAAAATCAGTGTTGCCAAGAATAATCAAGAACTGCATAAATATGTAAAGCGTAGTTTTGGAACTTCAAACTCTTGTCTTAGTGAAATTGTATTTAGATTGTGCTGCAATTTATAGGATTCCCTGGATGTTACTGAAAAGGATATCTTAAGACTCCAAAGAGAATTCTAATACATATCCTTCACTGTCTTTGTTTTCAATTCTACTAGCTTCCAAATGAGTGTCTCAATGTTAAGATGAATGGCACCAGTTGTTTTTATACAGTAAGCCATTGCTTAGTTCACCAGCTATTGCTGAGACCCATTTAAACTGGAAATATGCACGAGTTAACGGTTGTTGCTGCTAATTTGCTTTAATTTCATTGTGAAATTTTGGAATTAGATAGGCCATTTTAGTTGTCTTTTTTCATTTTCTGATTACAAAATGAGATTAATTAAAGTAACATTAATGGCATTTATAGCCTTTTTAGCTTTAAAGGCATACTCCGAGTCCTACAGTAGCTTTAAGTCGCCTTAAATATCCTAAAGTCGCATTAATTACGTCTCCTCAAGTTTTGTTTCCCATAAAATGTCTATACATGTATGGCAATATATACAAAATTAGGGTTTGTTATCACAATTAATCTGGTCATAAAAGGTTTAGCAAACTATTTGATGAATTGAGACAAATTAAGGAACCCAAGCAGACCAAATATTTTGCTTAAGACGCCTAGCATCGCCTTAAGATAATGCGATCGTTCAAGATTTTGTCCTACAATTTTTTTAAACATACATTTTGAGTGCTAGAATAGGAAAATGAAATAAAAAATGGGGGTCACCGAATTTGTCGAGAAAATGTTTTCGGCATCGGGTTTTCGGCCATCTTTTCAGGCAAAATAATATAATGACATTATGTAAAAATGACCTGGTCTTGAACCTGTTGGATATAAGCCTTTATATTCTTTTCCGTCAAATTTTAACTTTCATTTTCATCAGTAAACACTGGACTTCACCTTCTGTCTTCCTCGTTGAATCTTCATCTCTTTACGGTACTGCTAAAGTACATAAATTAAATGAAGGAGATGGTGTAGATAAGTTGACACTACGTCTCTACGAGACTGAAGAGTCTAGACAAACCCTTTGTGTCCTGTGCATTAGGAATGCAGGAGCCCTAAATGTATAATGACAGAAGAAGAGTGCACTAAGGCCTTTGACAACTTAGGGCTCGTAATTTACCTATTACGCTATATGCCTTATACGTCTTTCGAGCCCATCCCACATGGCTTACTTGCCTACTCCTTCTTGTGTGATACTTTTTGGTGGGGTCCAGCCAGTTCTTCAGATGCGCCGTGCTGACGAGGCCCAACAGGCCGAAACAGCTGTCCACGGTTTCTGGTTGAACTTGCTTTATCTATCTAATGACTAGAAGTTGTCAAAGGCCTTAGTGCAGTCTTCTTCTGTCATTACACGTTTAGGGCTCGTAATTTACCTATTACGCTTTTTGCCTTATACCTCTTTTGAGCCCATCCCACATGGCGTACTTGCTTACTCCTTCTTGTGTGATAAATTATTTTTATTTGAGTTAAAATTATTTTTCTCCTGAAAAACTCGTATAAATCTATATTTTGACTAAATTAGATTTGAAATTTTGATTTCTCATTTTTACACCCATAGGTGACATTTACAGACATCCGATCTTAAGAGTATGACCATTAAATTTGATATCAACGTCTGTAACCTTAGACAATCTAGAATGTGTGCCAAACAGCATCACTTCAGTTTTGCCAACCAATTAAATAACTTCAGTTTTATTCACTTCAGTATAAACTAAAGCCAGCAGCTGCCTATACATTTTGCGCGTTTGAAAATATTATGGGTTCTCAATAGACAACTTAGATCTTCTCTTTAAGTCTTTAATTCTTTCCATTTTTACTTATGCAATAGAGGTCTGGGTGGTACACTCTATAATAAATATCTTTGTCATATTGATAAAAAAAATTAATAGATCTTTTAAATTAGGATTAACTAAAGAACGATATTATATTTCATGTATTTTAGCCGAGAGGGATTAAAAACATCGGGAAAAAGTAAAGTTGTCACCAGGAATCGTGTTTTGAGATATAGGGGTCATTCGTTTATTATACCTAGAATAAAAACTGAACGTTTTAAAAGTGTTTTTATAAATAGGTGTTTATGTAGTTTTAGATAATTTTTATACTTAGAAGATTGTACATGTAAACTGAACTCGTCAGTATTGTGTTTAATGATTAATAAAGACTATTACTAATTTCCTGTAACCATGCTCCAATATTACTAAGTTCTTGATTAAGTGTCTCTTAGATGGTGGATGCAAATGATCCAGAACAAAACGGGACAGTGTTATCAGCGTACATCAAAACACTACAATGGCAGACGTTACTGAGTAAGTCATTATCATGAGGACGAAAAGCAAGGGGCCAAGAATTGCTCTGTGAGGGACCCCAGAAGTATTTAATTCTGAATCTGAGAGCGCGAATGATAAAGCTGCGAATTCAGTGGAGTGCATTTTCCTGAAACCGCACTGATAAGGACTCAATATGTGATGATCTTGTAAATATTGTCATAACCGAATGACTCTTTCAAGTAGCTTTGAAACTGTCGGAAGAATGGATTTAGGTCGGTAGTTATCAATGCCCTCTTTTTGCAACTTTTAAATAAAGGAATAACATAAGCAACTTTCCAATCATCAGGAACTTTACTTTGTTGCAGAGAAGCATTGCCAATTGCAGTAATGGGTTTAACAACGATGTCCGCAGCATCTTTGAGCTAACGAGGAGGAATATTATCAAGCAAGACCAACAGTTTTCCCAGATTTTAGTCCACGAATAAGTGACAGGATATGATTCTCAGAGCCACAAGACTGTGATGATCTGAACATTCTAGAGGCAGGCTGAACTACAGAGTAACCCATTGAGTTGAAAAGACGAACTGCTACACTAACAAAATACTTGTTGAAAGCATTGGCAATTGATTGTTTATCGCTTGACAAGTTATTTTCAATTTTTATGTTCGAAGAAACTTCTTTATTTTCAACTGGCAAGATCCTTTTAATTGTTCTCCAGAATGAGGTAATATCACTAGTAATTTCCTCAGTTAAGCGTCGATTGAAATTCTCTTTTTCCTTTTAATCTGATTAGTAACACGGTTTCTATGGCAACGATAATTTGCCCAGTCCTCGGAGCGACCATTTTTTTGCGCATTCTTAAGAAGAAAATCTCTTTGTCTTATAAGTCGTTTGATATTACTGTTCAATCATGGACAGTTATTTAATCCACGCACACGCTTTTGAATAACCGGAGTGTGACGCTCAGCAACAGATGTAAATCCATGTTTAAAAGAATTCCAAAGATCATTTACACAAGAAGAAGTTCTATTGTCAGTAAATTCTGCGGCCAAAGAAAAACCCAAATCGACACCTGCAAGATCTTTTCGGAATTTATCAGGATCATAACTTGCATTGTTGCGGAATATTTTTAATTGGGCCGGTGCTCTTTTCCAATTCAATTTTCTAACACAAAAGTACATCTCATGATCACTAAGACTTGCGCTAATAACCCCAGAATCCCTAATATTTTGAGGGTTATTTGTAGCTATTAAATCAATTAGAGATCTTGAATCACCAGTAATCCTTGTAGGTTCTTTAATAATTTTCTTTAACTGCAAAGTCCTGGACAGCGCTTTGACTTGTTTACATTCTGGTTTAGTAGCTCTGTTTGATATAAAATCAGTATTCCAGTCACCCAACAAAGTAGTTGTATGCCTGAGTTTAACTTGAACAAGAGAAGACGGAGATGATCGATTTTACGGCTAAGACTTTGAATGTTTTGTAAATCGGACCTAAATATCAAATTAGTCTTCACTTCTTTTAAAATTAAAAACATGTTTAGTGTTAAAGATCG
>JANTNT010179064.1:0-18457 GCA_024752375.1 Entacmaea quadricolor
TCTCAAGACTACACTCACCCGGACGATCACAGTAACTCACAATCTACTACTCCTGGGTTCAAGCCATTTACTCTTAGCCTTATTATAATATGCAGAAAAGGAAATAGCATAAAGAATTCCTGAAGTGCTCGCCTGCCCGCTCACCTCTCCTCCCGTCCCCCACATGCCTCACTTCCCTTTTCTTTCTCATCTCTTTTATTTTTAGTCGAGGAATCCACTTAAGTTCTACTAACAGTATGTCATTCCTTAAGAAGTTCCACGACATTTCAGATAATTTCACGGCTCGAGCGAGTAGTAGTCTCTTTGTGTATACTAACAACACGCCATTGGTAAGTCATCTTTATCAAATTCATGAATAATTAACGAGGAAAACAATAGAAATCATAAGCGTGAAGGAGATTTGTAAATCAGATACAAAATCGTCCTAATATGCATGAACTTTAACTTGGAATTTCTCAATTAAATTTGTTTGTTTAAAAAATTAGTACAATATGAAAGAAGTAACCTAGACATTTGATAAGTGAGATACAATATGAGTGGCAATGTTGCGAGATTGTACATCAGATACAGCATTGCCACTCATATTGTATCTACTACTTATAGTATTATCATTTCTATATTGTTCTCTGATGCTCTGACAGTTCTCTCTCCAGATAAACTACGCCTAGGAGCATTCTTACACGTTGTTCCGTCTTTTCTCAAAAATGATTGTAGTCAGTTCCCAATAAATACTTATTTATTTGCCTATTTTGTATTTAAAAAGAGATGTTCGAAAACTCCAGTCTGGAATTTATTATACTCGTCTTCATTCAAATTATCTAGGTTCTAAGTAATGTTTCAAGCAAGTACGAGTTGCCGTATTCTACGGGGATTTTGAAATCCCCATAGAATACGATAACGAGTACTTGAAAATACTTAGTATACTCATTAATTATTCACGCGTTTATAGTTTCTCAAAATACTAATTATTATTCATCAGTATTTGATTGTAATTAAAATTAAAGCCGGGAAGGGTTTTGATTTCAGCAGGGAAGAGCTGGGGGTGAAGCTTTGAATTTTCATATGTGATTTATTTGAAACATGTTTTTCTTCATATAATCAAGTTGTTTCGTTCAATAAAATGTTGCGCTTGCGCAGATTGAAAAACGCATCCCACATGGAAGAACTGTAAATGAAAGGGTAAAAGGAAAGTGAGTCTAGCGTCTAAAATCAAGCCTTGGACGTGGATAGAAAAGAGGCAACAGGCTCTTTACAAACTTAGCCTTTATTATTTTAGTCCGTTATGCGTGCCTCGGTTGGAATGAATGAGGCATAGATTACATATATCCATTTGGGTTGTGTGATCTATGATAATTCTAACCAGAGTGCTTTGAAATGGATTTCAAGTCCTAGTACTTTGAAATCTGTTTCAAATACGGTTGGCAGTATTTTAAGGGGCTTTATAGGTACTGCACGTGGTACAAATATGAAGCTCTGATTGGATCTGATCCTCATGAATAATTAATGAGTATACTAAAAAATAATCGATATCTCCGAGTCCTATTTCAAACGTCGCATTTCACATGTGCCGAATGTAATTTGATAAAAGGCCGCTTAATTTGGTTAATTTTGGTTTGGTTTATTGTTTGGTAGTGCATTCGGCAATGTGAAATGCGACGGTTGAACTGGGCCTAAAACGGTGGAAATTAAGCCGAAAAAAATTTAAACCCAAAATACAACAGTGCTGATAGATTGAAGGTTTAAGATAAGTTTATTATCATTTTCTTCCGGTTTAATTAGTTTGGTCTTTTTTCTGTTTGCAGAAAGACGATTGCTTTAAGATCCTAGCAAAAAGCTACAAACTTAGTGGTCGTTCGTTCTCTGAGCTTTGTGAACACAACACCAATGTGAGCATAAAATTTTAAACTTTAAAATAGGATCACTTCTTGCTCAGCAGTCTCTGTGTGAAGCCCACTGAAAGGTGGTACTTCGAGACTGGCGAGTGTACATCGACAAATCGTGTTCTTTGCAGCTCAGGTTAACTTCAGTCGTACTGAGGAGTCTGAGGTTTACTCATTTCGTGGAACCATTTACCATTTTGGGTTCTTTTAAACCTTTTTTCCAGGTGGCAAACAATCTTTCTTTGCACAAACATGCCAAGACATGGTCTGTCCTAAATGCGTTATATAGTGACAACATGGCTTCTGTTACGGGAACACTTGTGCCCAGTTCCAAAGCTGTACCCACTGGAGGGAGCGGAGGAGGCCTAGGTACTACCGTGGGCAACACAGACACACAAACAGGTGAGGTATTCCAGCCGGAGAAGGATTCGCCGTACGACTTCCATATATGGATGCACGTATACAATGCTCTGATGTACACATAGAAGGCTCTCATGTGCAGATATTGCTGAGAAGAACTTAGAAAAATTTTCAAAATCCTAAATCATTTTCAATTAGAAATTTAAAAGATTTTTGAGGAAAAGCATGAAGATTCCATCCCAGCACTATGCATTGTCTAACCCTATTATTTACCCTAAACCTAACCATAAATCCATGCAATAATTTCGCTTGAATGAACCTGAACTTTTGGGGTATTTGTAAAACGAGATGCATATTAATAACCACGTATATGTACATATGATTGCTTACATAATTAATGAACCTTTTATGTGTACATGAGAGCCTTGTATATGTACATCAGAGCCGTGTATACGTACATCCACATGGAAGTCGTACGACAACCTCTACTGCCCAGCCGATGACAAAATTAAAACTATTTTTTGCGGTTGTTTTTGTAAATACTGATTGGATTCTTTTGTTTGTTTTGTTGTTTTTCGTGCACTTTATATTGTGGGCAATGTTGCAAAACTAGAATCAAGTTCGACTTCTGGAACACTGCGTGAAACAGTTGCTTGGTGTGTCCGTTCTCGTAACATTACTGCCAATCTTGTTGGTGCTCATCCAGTTAAATCTCAACTTTTCTATTTACCGCTATGTACCAAAAAGACCACACATTCATTTATTCATCTGCATTGCCAGATTTGTTGCAGAAAATGTGACAACCTTAAAATTTTGTTGCCAGCAATATTTCGTGCAATGTTGCAGCGTGTGCCTACACCTTTAGAAATGTTGATTTTTACGGAGGGAGGAGAACCCGGAGAAAAACCCTCGAATCAAGGGAGACAACCATGACATTGATTTCTTTCAATCAATTTGACACCTAGTCGCAACAACAGCAGGAGTGAATACTTCTACACAGTCAACTGTAATCAACCCCAAGTCGTTAGCCGATACTTCAACTACAGGGACATTACAAGACCATTCTACACTTCACGGTTAGTAATGGCATTCATGTTTTGTTGTCTAGTCTCTACTTTAGTTAGTCCGACCCTTCCCAATTTCAAAATGTAGGATTTTGTTCGGTTTTACCATCACACAATGTCATCATTTCTAATGAAAGTTTCAAACTATCAAGAGACATTTCATACTTTGAATAATTTTTGTCGCTTCTCGAAGATATTTGATTGACAAGAAGATGGTTTATTCTGTTCAGCTGTTGTTATATTAACATCACATTTCACGTTTCTCTTTTTTCTTAGATGATCACGATGATTCTTCGTCTTCGGGTAGTGAAGTAGAAGTACCAAAACTGATGAGCATCGCTAGTGGTGGCAACCAAGGTATTTGATGGCAATTGTTACTGGGCTACCTTTGATAATCTCGTTCATTAATGGCTCACCTGTAGTAATCCCCGTTAAACTGGGCTACCTGTGGTAATGCCAGTTAATACTGGGTTAACTGTGGTACTTCTGTTCATCAATGAGCTACCTGTGGTAATCCCCTTTAAACTGAGCTACTTGTAGTAATCTCGCTTCAAAAATGCAGTTCGTTTCTCCGCGTCTTTCTTTTTTCCACAGCAAAAGGAAGATATTACGCAATACACCACAGTTAGCTCAGTGATGGTCGATAGGGCGTCTAGTTTTTAAAAGTTGTATTTTATACAGCTAACCTTCTTTGACAATGTCTATCTTATTTGTGTTATCAGACTTTGTGTTTGGTGAAGATCTGGACGAGGGATTCTACTTCGATGACCCAACTGCTTTAGACGATAGAGGTCAAGATTGGACTCTTCCTAGCGTAGGTTATCTTATAGTCTTTTCCGTTTAATGCACATTATATAATATTAGTCAGTAATTTTAATAATACCTATTTTTACAGGAAGCATTTCAACCTCGACAAACCTTTATAGACAGGTAAGTGGATTAAGTATTTGGTTCGAGTGTAGATTAAGAATGTCTTGTTAGCGACTATAATATTTTTGATATTTTCTACGAGCGCTATTTAGCTAGGTTATATTAAATTCCAATTAGCAAGTACTTTTAGGCTTACATGTCCTAAATGTCCTCAAGAATCGTTTTCGTATGAGTGGGAAACGTACGGTACTGACTTACAGCACGTACACGGTACGACATACCGTAACATTGAAATGGCTTACCATTAGAGTGGTTTTCGTATGAGTGGGAAACGTACGGTACTGACTTACAGCACGTACACGGTACGACACACCGTAACATTGAAATGGCTTATCATTAGAGTGGTTTTCGTATGTGGGAAACGTACGGTACTGACTTACAGCAAGTACACGGTACGACATGCCGTAACAGTGAAATGGCTTCCCATCGTTTTCATGCGATTCCTTCAATCAAAGCGCGCAGATACGCGCAGTACGGCTACGAATACACCGATCCCGCATTCATTGTTCTACCTCCCTAGTTACTGTTTCTACGTCGGACAAGCTAAAATGTATTCTTGATTTACAGCGCGAAACAGAAGCCGATTGCTGAAAATCATAAATGTCTGTCTTAAAATAAATGCATTCTAAAGGTATATGAAAAAATAAATTGAAATTAAAACTTCTAAAGAAACTTATAAATTTGAGTTTGTTGGTCAGACATTCTATATTCCATTGGGGAAATAACTTATTGTTTGGTGGTCAGACATTCTATATTCCATTGGGGAAATAACTTATTGTTTGGTGGTCGTTCAAGCGAAGCCGGGATCCGTGTATTCCGTTTCCCACCGTTACAAAATCTGCTCTAATATAATGTAACTTTACCTTTTTATGTATTTCTAAATAAGTACAAATAAACGATGTTGATCCACTTTCAAACCGGCGGTGAAGAGCGCATTTTGATACGCCATTTATTTCGTGACTTCATTCTCGTTTTGGCAAGAAGCGAGAGGAACGCCGCAGGGTCTAGGAAAGAGAATGTCTCTTACACTGAGCTGTTTCCATTTTTAGACCAAGGTCTAGGTAAGAAAATGTGTCTTACACTGGCGTATTTCTATTTGTAGACCAACATCACCAAATCTCGAACAGGAACAAGAAAGACCTGACTCTCCTTCAAGGTAAAATAACATCTCTCATATCTCAATACAAAACACAGTTACAGAATTGGTTAATTTTTTTGTATAGTAACGTGGAATCCGAATCTGCAAGTGCTTCTGTTCAGCGGTCTGTACTAGAACCCAGTGCTAACCAAGAGCAAGTCTCTGAGGACCTTGTGAGTAAACATTATTTCAAATTGAGCACTTTCCATACATGAATTCACTGGTCAAACACAAATCATTCGATTAAGGGTTCATGTACACATTCAATTAATCCTTTCAAATGACCTTGTAGCCTCGATTGAATGCTTTGTGTTTGGCGCTTGAATTGTTGTGTCTGGAAAGTTGTCAGTAATCTCGTAAATGTATTTTAACGCAGCCAGTTAATGTAATGCATGAGGCAACTGCAGGGATCCCAGGGCATTATTTTCTCTATGGGTAAGTTGAACACTGCAAATTTGGGTACACATAGAATTATGATAGAAATGATAGATAAGTAATTGCGTTAGGTGTGTGTATACAGAGAAAGAATGAATAAAGAGAAAAATAACTTTAAGCCCTTGTCGGAAATCGAACCGGGATCCCTGCAGTTTCTTCATACGTTACATTACAGGTAACACGTCGGACTAGTCGATTCTCCCCAAGGACTTCAAGTCATTTTTCTCTTTGTTCTTTCTTTCTCTGTATACACACTCCGAACGCATTTAACTTGTCTAGTATTTTAAAATAGATAAAGCAAAATATTGTTCATTCTGAGATATATTCATTTTCTTTTAATTGCATTTTCAGTTTCTTCCAAAGTGGGATTTTACGTCGTTAGTAATGGAGGTTCTTCATCATTTTGCAGACGAGGTAACTCTCTCGTGCGGCGAAAATTTTGATTACCATGAAAGGAAACCCTTTGTTTGGCCCCGGTAAACACGTTTTGAAACGCCTCAGTACGAGGGTAAGGGGACCCAAGGTTACAAAAGGCTATAATTACAACCAGTATGGCCTCCATGAAAACGATTGGACTTTGGTATCAAGACTTGACTCGTTATTTTCCACTGAATCAGGTATCAATCTTGTGTTATCTTTGTCAGGGTGACGTTCAGATGTGTGTCTCTTTGTTGATTGTACTTGGAGACAGGATACGTTACAAGATCGATGAACAGATACAAGAACTATGGTTAATGTCATACATAGGTCAGTAAAGATGAATTTATGTAACAAACAACTCATTACAGCGAGCTTTCGTTGCCAGAAGACCAAGATTTTTGACACTTTTTACAAAGACACTGACCATCAAAGCAGGCATGAGGCAGGATGTAGACAAGATCGACAAATATGACATCAGAAGCTGCGCCACCCACCCACCCTAGTGTAAGGCGGCAACTTGAAAGTTTCAAGTAGTCAAAATCTTTTTAAAAAGTGCCCAAAAGTGCCCAAAATCTTGGTCTAATCATAACAAGGCAGCACGTGTTATTTTCGATCGCCATCTGTGCGCTTCTGCGAGGGGTGCAAGACTTTAGTGGAAAACCCTTAGTCCAGAGGGGTGCGTTAGCAAGACTTCACTGGAAAACCCTTAGCCGCCGCAGAGCGGAGCATCGTGCAGTTTTTACTGCTAAGTCAGTTAATTTCTCATTTTTTGAGCGCCCTTTTTGGCCATGTTTCAACAGTTATTTTCATAATTATGATACTAGTTCTTGGAACAATATTCTTAAGTCTTCCGCTTACAGAAGATGGCGGGACTGACCTACAATTAATTTTTGTTCAAATGTGTCGAACCAACTTTAGTTAGCAGTGATATAAGAGAGACCCCAACTGTGGCTTGTTTTGAGCGTCAAATTTTAAGAGCGAAGCTTAAACTTTTTTACTTGCTCCAGGTTGGCTGGAATTGTTTAAAGTTGAAATGCATTGTTTTTCACTCTTAATCTTGATTCGTTCTCGTTGTCAAAGTAGCCACGTACAGTAATATTAGCTTTTTGATCTTTATTCATTTATATAGTTTTAGACTTTATTTAGCTTTTTAGGAGGACAACTCCTATTATCCTCAATAAAGATTAGTTATTGGTTAGAGACTGATGTGAGTGCTTTACCGGACAATACATGCATGCACTTGCTGTAGAATGAATGAGAAATCAAATACAGCACGATTTGATAGCCCAGTGCTGTATGAAGAATTTTGAGCTCATTCTACAGTCAGTGAGTGTGTGTGAATAATGGTCAGTAAAGCACGAACAAGAAGTCTCTAACCCTTTTAATATTCAATCTGAGTGCACAGCATTGAAAAACTCATTATAGCACGAAAATCATGCTGTAAAGCCGGTTGTAGCATGCTGATGAGCCAATCAGCTTCCAGCACTTTGTCCTATGTGTGAAGTTTGAATATTGAATATAAATAACCCACATGTATGAGGAACTTACTCCAGTGTTGTTTTACAGAACTTCTTCGTAGATTAGAAATGTGGTCTGTAGCAAACGAAATCACCAAGTTATCGAGTTTACCGATCGTCAGTACACAAAACCAGGTAACCCTTTTAATATGACTAATATGGCTAAAGGTGTGGAAATACAATCAAGAAATTCGTGCATCTTGTCGTGCGACATTGTTGCGTTGCAATTTGCAGAGCGAATGTTGCTCGTATTACCACTCCGCGCGTAACATATTTTCTTTGTTACGAAGGAGAGAGACCTACTTCGTGCAATAACGAACATTTATTGCGCACGTAGTGGTAATACGCAACAATGTTACGCAGCAAGTTGTACGAATTTGTTGTCTGCATTAGCGCATCTTAACAACTGTTTACATAGCCTGATATAAACACGAAGGGAGTTTGGGAGAAGGCGAGAGCTGTTGTGTAAAAACGTCTCACAGACTTTCCCGAGTGTTTATATCAGGCTATATAAACACGGGAAAACGTTTTCTCTTTGTTTTATGAAACAGACGAGAGGAGGAACTCTGCCTTAACAACACGGTTGCTAGCCAATCAGAGCGTGCATTGTATTTTGTCTGTTTTATAATTGTACATTAGGGATGATGGCACACCAGTCTGGGAATATATAGAGTCGGTTGAAAAAAATAAATCTGCTCACTTGTTAAACTTTATCTATTATTCTTTTGTGAGTATGTTTGATATAAAACTTATTCTGAAGCTGCTCTTATGGTTTATTTGCCAGCAATCTACGACTGTTTACGCTTCTTGTGGACGATGTAACAAACCGCTTTCTAAATCAGGCTGGTTTTGTAAACGCTGTCTGAGGCTCATTGAGCCTTGTTCTCTATGGTTAGTAACTTTACTCATTGTAATAGAGCTGTTTTCGTATGAGTGGGAAACGTACGGTAGCCTGACTCTTAAATGGCTTCCGCTCTGAACCAATCAGAAAGCGAGAAAACAGACACCACCCAATCACAATGCTTGAATACGGAAGCCTTTTAAGAGTCGTGGTTCCGTACGCCTTCCCACTCCTACGAAAAATGCGTTCTGTTCGGGAGCAGGGGTAAGGGAATCATGCAGCCTTGTTCCCATGGTAGGCGTCTTTATCATTATACATTATTTACCAGAGGGGAGGGGAGGGTTAAACAGTGATCGCATGGTGTCGGCATTAATGGAGTAGGAACAAGAAACGAAAATCTTTTATCGCGACAAATGTGCAAGGGGCTGAAGGAATTTCGACGTCGTATTTAGCACTTGGAACGGTTTCAGATGTTCGAATGAACAGTGGCCAACTAAACAAGTTTTGTTTTGACCCGTTTTGGTATAAAAAGAGTGGACTATAAGTGCACTTAGAGAAGGTTAAACTGATTAAGTTTGTTTTTCTTAGTCATTTAACAGTTCGAGGTTCGTACGTCTGGTGTCAAGGGTGTGGTCATGGAGGTCATTTATCCCACATTCAAGAATGGTTCACCAATAATATATGGTGTCCTGCAGGATGTGGACACATTTGTGAATTCATGTGATATACACGTGAGAATGAGAAGCATGCAATGTACACGTGGCTAAAACACAGCGTTGTGAGATAAGAACAGAAGAAGCATGTGGTGTAGACGAGATCAAGTCCACACGTGAGAATAAGAAGCAGGCAATGTGCACGTGACTAAAACACGGAGTTGTGAGGCATGTGATGTACAGTGATGTGATCAGTCTACACGGGAGAATGAGAAGCAGGCAGTGTACACGTGGCTAAAGCATGGCGTTGTGAGATAAGAATATAAGTAGCATGTGATGTACACGTGATCAAATCTACACGCGAGAATGAGAAGCAGGCAGTGTGCACGTGACAAAAACATGGAGTTGTGAGTGTAAGATAAGAATATGAGCAGCATGTGGTTTACACGTGATCAGATCAAGTCTACTCAGGAAAACCACCTTCATCAAGTTTTACGAAGAAATTCTCTCCATAAAAACTGGTAAAAATGCTTTTAAAAATGAAAGGAGGAATAACAATCCTTTGCTTTGCCAGTTTGTTTAGATGGAAAAATCCATTGTACACGTAATTCCAGTAGAAGTAACACCAGATGGTATGTGTACATGTGATATGCTTGTTGAGAATTGACAATCCTTTGCGTGACTAGTTTGTTTAGATGGAAAAGTCCATTGTGTACGTGGTATGTGTACATGAAATATGCTTGTAGTAGTCCCAGCACGAGGCGCAAGGTGAAGTTTCTCGAAATTCTTTGAAAATACCAAACGTATCGTTCAAAACCAGTTTTTGGGGTCCCTGTGTTGACTTTAGTTCCAGGTTTGTGCAAAGTTTGTAAACCAGCTGTCCGGCGCGCGCGGACGAACTGACCAATCACAGCACGTTTTGTTGTTCAACGAAGCGGCCCTCAACCCCAGTCCTTTTTCAGACGAACACACGCGGTCTAACAAAATATTTTAGTTTTTACATTCGATTTACTCTTCGAATTTCGCTATTGGAATCGAGAAAATCTATTATTATTCAATCCAGGATTTTCTTACCTGATTATGTCGTTTATTTCGTTCCCTAATTCGGAATTTAAGCCTGGGGCGAGGGCCGCTTCATTTTCAGCAACAATCCTTGCATATAAATAAATGTAATAAAGAAATAAAAAGCGAGTGCGCACGCGTGCTGTATGCACATTTAACTGAAGCGCGTGGAGATTCAGAACACGAGCAAAATGCTTCTCATAACCTCGCGAGTGTTCTGATAAATTCCCAAGTACTCTAAATCTGTACACAGCACAGTGGATGAGTTTATTTCTTTTATAAAATTGAATCAGTTGATCGTGCTGTGTGCTGATTTATAGCACGCGGCTCAACCAATCAGATCGCGCGATATATGTCGTTATTTTATAAAAACATTAACGAGTGAAAGTAAATTTATAAACACCGATGAAAAAGAGTAAACTTAACTCTACTAACGTTTCGAGCGTTTGCCCTTCGTTGGGCCGGAGTGAAAACAAATCTATATTTATCGAAGTAACAATATGAAAACAAATCTCTGACGAAGGACAAACGCTCGAAACGTCACTACAGTTAAGTATACTCTTTTTCAACGGTGTTACAAATCTACTTTCACTCGTTAATATGTATTTTATTATACACCGACGCAGTCTACACCAGTTCCCATTTATATTTTATAAATAGCAATAAGCAACCACTAAAGGGTGGTTTATGATGTTTTTATTTTTCTATTGGAACAATTCTAAATAAATTAGTTGTAGAATACAATTCAGAATAAGCAAAGAGAATACTGGCATAAAGAACATTGAGAGTTTCCATGGCAATGGTTACTAACGAAGGTTGCCATGGCAGTGGTCACTAATGAAGGTTACCAATGGCTAGTAACTGAGACAAAGAATATATCTACTAAAGAAAGCCAATTTCAATAGTTTTTTATAATATTGACGCGACATCAGTAGTTTGTCTATTGATTTATATATAAATTATCTAATAAAAGTCTTATCTCAGTTACCATGATATACCTACTACATATCTGCTGTGTTATCTTTAGTTAACTACATCTGTCGTGTTGTCTTTGGAGATCTTGAACACAGTCTCAGTCAGCTTCTTCTGAAACCCTTCATATCCACAGCTCTCACAACTACAGGATGTAATCACAAGGTACTGATATATCTTTGCTGAACCGTCTAGACACTTCAAGGTCGCGTTGTTAGTATCAAACTCGCTCGGTTTACAACAGTGACACAAACTTGAAAGATAAGGGTAGGTTATGTTAGCGGTGTAACTTGACAGACACCCTCCCCTGCAGGATGTTTTTCGTACTGGTTGGTCAGTCGTGCAACCCTCGTTATCCTTGTACGTGGTAAGAGTAATGTGTATGTTACATGATGGAATAACTCCTTCAGTTGGACGAGTGTTTGGTGAAGAATATCCTGAAGTAGTTGATGGTTCTATTGTACTTGATTGGGTGGTTTTATTTGAAGGATTTGAAGAGGTAATATTTTTATTGGCAATAGTTGTAATTGATGACGGTGGCAGAGATGTAGCTGTTGCGTTTTCTGCTGTTGTAATGTTCCTTGTCGGGTGAGTTATTATACTTTCATTGGATATGGTTGGTGTTGTAGAAGTAGGTACAAATGTCGTGGTAGTGTTTTCTTCTATAGTCTTGTTATATTTGGTAAGTTGAGTTGTGTTGTTTGGTATCGTAAAGGTAGGTACAGATGTTATGTTTTCTTTGGTCTTATTATATTTGGTAGGTTGAGTTCCAATAGAAGTTGTAGTAGTAGAAGGTGCATACGATGTGGTTACATTGTGTTCTATCGACGTGTTGTATAAAGTAGTAGGTACTTGTGTCGTGGTTTCAATTGCAGTAGTGGTTACAGAGCTGGTTAGTGCTCCTTGTGTTGTCGATGGTATGGTTTCTTTTTCTGTAAGAAAGCACAAATAAAACGAGATTTGTTTAGTTGCAAAACATGACTATTTCGCTAGTTTGAAAAAGTGAGTTCAATAACGTACCTTTTAAACGACAATAACAGCAGCTGTTTGATGGAAAAACCATCTCTTGTCCCTGAAAGAATTGAAGAACTATTTTAGAAAAAAATTCGGCTTTATTTTTACTTTCCAGCTAACTTTTTTCTTCTAATCTCTATTGCACGCTTAGAGTTTTTGTGGTCGGTCCTCATATTCAGTCTCTTTTTGTAACCTCGATCTTTTTAACAAAAAGTGGTCCAGTCACCACTCAAGATTGGTTTGGTTGGGAAGTTGTGAGAAAGTGAATTAAGGCGTTTTAACAGAAACTGTATTATCCACGCTGTTGGCGACAGCCCTGCAATCATTAAATAAAACTTCGTAAAAGTCATTGCGAGTTATATAAAGTCAAATTCATTTAAAAGAGCAGACCCTCATCAGCAATCGATCGATTAGCCGCGAAAATTTTGACTTTTTTTAAGAGGAAAATAAACCTATAAATGTTAAATATTGCATTACATTGTTAAACTTGAAACGCAAAGAAATATTTATTACCTCTCTTTGAATATACGCTGTTGGATTCCGTACATGTGGGAAGTACAAAGCCCCAACTCTCTCGATCGGGAATACAGTAGTGTAGGAGAGAATCAGGTTTATAATCGTTCATAGCTATTTCGTGCTACCCTCAAAACAAAACAAAAAAACACTTCTATTTTACTATTTCATTATATTACTTGCCTTTGGACAATTTATTATGTCACAAACTCGTCCACATTTTGGTGAGCTTCTCAGACATTTACAAAGTGTACAGTTTCCTTCACGCCAGGTTTCGTTGCTCTACAATGAATAAATTCAACTGTTTATTTATTTACAAGTAAATCTTTCAAGAATATAAATTTTACAAAGATGTGTATGTGTACCGCCGCACTCCCATACAAAGGCTTCATTACCCTCTAGCCTTCCTCTCATTCAAATATTACTCTCTTGCCTTACCCCCTGCAAAGGCTTCATTGTTATCTAGCCTCACTCTCATTCAAATACTTTTTATGACCCTCTAGCCTTACCCCAATGCAAAGGCTTTACTACCTTTTAGCCTCACTCATGAAGATATTACCCTCTAGCCCTACCCCCATGCAAAGGCTTCATTGCCCTCTAGCCTCACTCTCATGTAAGGGACTTCATTATTCTCAAACGTCACTCATGCAAAGGCTTCATTGCTCTCTAGCTTCACTCTCAAAATATACACAAAGGCTTGATTACTCACTAGCCTCACTCTATTGCAAAAGTAAAACAGTCTCTTTTCATTTCTGGTAGCGACTAGAACTGTTCTGATCCGTTAAGAGTTCGCAGTTAAATGTGGTTCAAGACAATAACAGACGATAACTAACCTTTCTTATGATACCACGGTGAATACAATAACACATATCCAATGGAACACATGTGGAACCGTTAAAATAGGTTCCACTACTGCATTGACATCCGGGAATGCATTTATTTGTATCACAACGCATGCTGGGACTATCAGCACACGTGACATTACATGAACACTTTGAGTAGACCATATTTACTGGACATGCTGAAAGGATAAAGTAAAGAGCGTTATTATAGACCGTTTTTACACAATCCCTGCATAATTAAATGACGGTAGTGGCCATGTTGATGTACCTCGTGTAACAAGAGAAGCTAAGGGATGGGCCATTAGAAAAGTGATATGGGAGAGGTGGGGCAAAAGCAAAAAAATATTTCCATTAAAAATTACAGGAAAAACATCTGCCCGGCCATTATCTCAAAAAATATATATTCCTGCCAAAGTGAAAAAAAGGAATTCCACTTTTGGTGGCAAAAAAAAATTTAATGCCGTTTCCAAACCCCCCCCTTCCCCAATCACTTTTCTAATGTTACATCCCTAATGAGGAATGCTTTGTTTGAGGTACACCAACATAGCCACTATTACGTCACATGAAACACCCTATTGTTAGGTGGTGTGGATGGTTCAAGATGGCTGCGGAGAAATCACTCTGTGGTGTTGTCCTTGCCCTAATAAAGTTGTTTCTGCCTATACACCCTTTTAATAAATTCGCAATACATCATTTTCAGCGTTTGACGTCAAATTTAATCGTTTAAATTCTAGCTCAAAACAACGAAAGAAATTGAATTAACTCAAAAGAATAAATTTAATGTCAAGCGCGAAAAATAATGTTTTGTGTGATTTATCAAAAAGGTGTATGTATAAAACAGCCTAGAGCGTCAAATAAGCCACCACAAAACAACCATTTTCTTTCTGGGAAAATCAAAATCTTGTTCACTTACTTTTCTTTTTCTGACAATAACAACAGTTCCCTGGTGTGTCTATCAGTTCGCTGTCCTTTAAAATCGAAAAAAATCATCCATGTTTAATAAATTCTTGATATGTATGTGACGTCATCGCCGCCATTTTGTTTCTTTTTTATGTCTGGTTTATCGTGCCGTAGTGGACGTCAAAATATGGATTAATGTTTTTATTTCAGTTTGTAATTTAGTGCAATTTAAAAAGTCTGACAGAGTCCGGAAGAATTGTCTTTGAGGAAGACGACAAAAAAAGATTCCATAAAGCCTATCATAGAGGTTGCAGGTCAGGCCTCTGTTCTTCTATTCTTTTAAGTGTATTGGAATCCAAATAACGTAGCTCCAAGTCTTTCCTTACCTGAGGGCAGGTTTCGATATTACAGCTCTCAACACACTGCAGTTTGTTCTGAAGGCACAAACACGTCGAACAAGTGCCATTATCGAATGAATCACCAGCCTGTGCAAGAAATAAAGGGCAACACAAGTATCATTTAAGCCGGGTGGTTAAATTATTGAATCTACAGATAACAGGGTTGTTTGAGGGATGTCACACATAACCTTTACTACTACAATGTTTTTTGATAAGATGATTTTTTTAGGTACAGCCACATGTATCAACCGTTCTGCAACCGCAACATGTTCAGAACTACGTATGCGTACGAAGCAATTTCGATCGACATTGCACGCAAAAATGCGCGTAATGATTCACTGGGCGTCCAAGTTTTATCAACACAACAGTTTGAAGACGTTGACCCTTTTTAAACTAGGAAACCAGCACTACCTTATAGAACCGCCCTTTAAAGAAACAAGGACAATCCTGAGTTGGAACGACACATCGGTTGTTGAACGATGCATAACCTTCTGGACACTCGCAACCAGGTCGACAATTACGTGCCCCACAGTGGGTACCGTTGGTATTGTTTCTTGTAGCCAAGTCTTCACATGTCGGTGTACAAGAGCAGTTATTCCACTGACAGAGGGTTGACGGGGTTGCTTAATGTACGAAAAAATATATAAGCGTGAAAAATAATTTTAATGAAATTTTTTAAAAGAATAATCAAGGACAAACAAGGTTAAAATTAACAAAAAAAATTCGAGTTCGTTTACCACTTGTAGATGCAACGGGCAGTGTCGTCCTGGTTACATTCTTTGTCACGCTTGGTTGTGTGACATACTTCTGAGAACTAGTAAGAGGGGTTGAAGTTGTTGCGACTTGCTCTGTCAAATTCTGTTTTGTTTCATTTTTGATCACGACCTCAGAAGTTGGAATAAATGTAGCACTTTCCGTTACGTTATTGGTTGTAATTGGTCTTGTAGTTGTCGTGACTTTCTCAGTCACGCTAGATATTGTCACGGGGTTGGTTGGCTTTGCTGTGGTCTCTTGGCTAGTTGGAATAACTGTAAGACTTCCTGTTACATTATTAATGGTATTTGGTCGTGTAGTTGTGATTTTCTCAGTCACACTTGGTAGCGTTACAGGATTGGTTAGTTTTGCTGTTGTTTCTTTGATACTAGTGATGGTAGTAGGTGGGGTTTTTGACGTCGTTTTGGATGTAGTTTCTACAAAGTAAAAAGGGACAGTCATTCTGCTCTAAAACATGACCACGCACTTCGTGAAAAGGATTTCTCCGTGCATCAAAATTGAACGTAGTGACCAAAGCCCATGTGGGATCAACTCAAGAAGTTATGAGGCGCGTCTATTTTCACGATGCATTCATCAGAAGTTACTTCGATCATTTGTACATTCCGTCATAGTGAACGTAATCTGTGTAACTAGCAAATGTGGTTAACTCAAGAAGTATATATATAAGCATGCGCAGAGGCAAGTTAAAACGCGCGTTCATTTACTCATTCTGTAGTTTAGTTTTGGTGAACAAAAGGACACTAGCCCATGTAGGATCACCTCAAGAAGCATTCATAAAAATATGCAAAAATGTAAGGTATAGATGTTATATGCTACTAGTGGCTTACTTGGTTTTATGGGTAGACACTTGCAGCATCTCATTGGGTGGTTAATACGAACAGCACGTTGACCCTGAACAAAACATGTTTACAAAAAAACCATTTCACGCTTAATTATACAGCTATTAAATAATCCCATATAGGTAACTGTCCAATTACATATACAAATAAAACAAATCCAAATAGGCCTGTAAAAGAAACAAGCAAGACTCACCACTGGACATATTAGATGACACCCTTGGAAACATTGTATTGAAACATCTGCTAGTGTGTTGGGAGTACGTTTACAACGACATTCATCACAACGGTCTTCACTGAACCCAATGACCTTCGTGTTGACCTGAACAAGCTTGATGGTTAGTATAGGGAATTGTAAAATAACCTTAATAGTACGCGCGCTGTGATTGGCCGATAAGCAGCGACTCATTTGACTGTCAAGACATGGCTTTTCCCGGCACGCGCGCGTCAAAATTTTTGTAGTTTCTTCTTATACAAGAGAAAAGTAATTATTTTATAAAAGAAATGAAACACGCCTTTTCCGTGTTTTTGACACGCTAATGAAACACCTCGCTCGACCTGCGGTCTCGTGTTTGGACTGATCTGCTCTTGAATTCTCCCAAACATACCTCTGTGTTTCATTAACGTGTCAAAACACGGAAGGCGTGTTTCATTTCTTAAATTACATGTAGTATGCGAACAAAGTAATTCCACGAAAAATTGCAATAAAATCGATATAGATTTTCGAGTGTAACCGTAGAATTATCGAGTCGAGCATATATATATATTGACAATATGCTGTTTAGAAATAAGTTCATTGCTTTTATGTTGTTAATCTTTATCTTACTTGGGGAACTGCGCAAAAATTATCTGAAGGGGTTTCTAAAATGAGACAAGGCTTAACTTTAAAAATCCCCGTGTATAAAAGGTCGACATAATTTTAATTAAAAACTTAATTTGTGAATTTGCAATTTTTATTGGTAAATTCTGCCAAAATGTTGTGAGTGTTGTACCTTTGCTCCATTATGGCATGGAATAAAATGATTGTTATGCCAATACATTGGTCTTTTCATTGAAAAGATTATTTGTTAATAAAAGACATAAGATTCACCCTCGCCCCTTATGCCAGACATTTAAGCCTCGACTTCAGTACTGGGCTCGACCTAAGGTCTCGACTTAATATTAATATTGAAGTCTGGAGTTGAATATCGTGCCATAACGGGCACGGATGAATCCAGTATTACTTACCCTGTAGGAGGAGCCGTCATGGTAACACTGTGGCAAGCATGGATCTGGCATTGGTAGGATGCAATGGCTACCATTCTTGTACATATCCCCTTTACACTTGCAGTCATCAAGCGGACATGTTGATTTGCGACAAGACACCTTCAGCTCACAACTCACAACGCAAGAACAATCGTGTGGGCAGTCTGATGTAGAAATTAAACCATCGGAACATATTATGTCAAATAGAGCTTAAATTTTTAATATTGGGTTGCCTAAGTTTTTCTTTTTTTTTTTTTTTTTTTTTTTTTTTTTTTTTCCCGGTCTATATACACGTCGGGTTCATAAGTCCGTTGAGTTTGTTGGTATATTGTCTTTCCTCTCTCCCCCTTCACAGAAATACAACAATACAAACTAAATACTAGTTTGACCACTAAGGGAAGGTACGTTTAATACGACAAGAGGATCACGAAGATTGCAAGGGGGCCCTTTAAATTGCTGAAAGATATGGAGGAGGCCTTTTTATTTTATAGTTTTTATTACCATGCTGGTGAATTTTTAAACTTGCACATTCAAGCATTGACGGCCGTAAAATTTGACCAGTTCAGAAATGGGGGGGGGGGGGGGAGGGAAACTTTGCAAGTCTAAAATAGAAATACTGTGCAGCGAAGGCTAAGCAGCGGTTTTGCATATGAACGCCCGGTC
>JANTNT010179175.1:0-18455 GCA_024752375.1 Entacmaea quadricolor
CAAAGTACATAAATACCAAACTAGGCTTGCATCTAAAAAATCTTACTATTTGCCTTATGCTAGGACAAATTATGGGAAATTTTTAATAAGATTTCATGGTGTTAGTTTATGGAACTCTATTGATGAAGAGCTCAAATGTGCTAGCAAAAGTTTTTTCAAAAGAAAGATTATAAATAATCTTACTGATAAATATGTTTTGTTGTTGTTGTTGCTCTGTTTTGTCTTGTCTTTTTCCTGTATTGTCAATTTTTTTCTTATAGTTTTTCATATTATTGTTTATCTAATTTACCTTATTACTTATACTATTTTCTTACATGCTAAGATTGTAAATACTGACCCTATCTTTAAACTCTTGCAAACTTTGCAATATTAATTATGTCATCTAACTCGATTAGTGTTTGCTATTTTTAGATGACGTACACTTTTCTGGCTTTTTCTTTTTACTTGGTACTTAGTATTTACTTTCACTGGCATATTACTGTGTACAAATAAAGAGTATTGTTGTTCAACAAAAACAACTCCAGGTCACATTTGTGAGAGATGAATGCTCTCACAGCTGTGCCAGCCACGCTTACCCTCCAGCAGGTTTCTGATTTTTTTCTTTCCATTATTTTCTAATACTGTCCTATTAGTTTGTGTATTCTAAAACAATTGAACATCTCATCCTCATGGGCTAAGAATCAAAAAGCCCATAAAATTACACCTCATGAACTATAGATTTGCATCGACTTTGAACAGGCTTTTGGTCTTATTGTTAATAACACCAAAGTCTATTTCAAAGGTTTGTGAAAACCAATCAACAGGTCATATTCATGATAGCCTTGATCGTGCTTTTCTTTTTGTTTTGCTTTTAACACTTGGTTTCTGATGTGTAAAACAACTTGATAAACTCATGAGATTACTCTTTCTCAGTGTACTTTTGAAGTTTTATGGTGAGTTTGTTTTCAACCTTCTGATAAATGAACTACTCTATTTTGAGCTATTTTCATTACTATTTTATAACATAACTAATAAGAATTTAACAAGCAGTAAGCAAATGTAGCAATTTCAAAACTATATGCTTTTCATTGGTCACTTTACTCTTAAATATTTTTTTAAATTAGATCTATAACTGGCTGATTCCTAAAAATCATCTTTTTTTCAATGTTTGCCCCTGGAAGGCCGTATATGGCTAGTTTGCATTGTTAGTAATATAAAAATCACCATGAAGATCACCTTTTCAATGCAGAGTTTGAATTTGGCATACTTTACAGTTGACCCAAAAAAGTGTGTTGATTTCTGAGATTAGTTGGTAAACGACAAGTAAACTCTTATTCTCCCCATGTTATTATTAGCCTTGTGCTCACCTATTTAAATAACAATACAATGCTTCATTTTGCTGGTAGATTTCAAGTTCACAAGCATTTTTTAGCTTGCTACTAAAAAACTTAATTTCAAACCCTGGAATGGATCAATGAAAGATCCTAATGGAACAATCCATTATAATATAGTATCCTGATTCATGTGATCAGTTTCCACAGAAATTGTTCACACAAGAGCAATAACAGTACTTAGACTTACAAAATTTATAACACTATGTGTAACGCAAGATCAAAAACATTACTTTGACTTAGGAAAGGTATAATACCCCTATTGTAATAACCTTAGTGGTCTGTTATGGTTGAGAGATTTTTTTATTCATTATGGCTTCATGTCTTGGGTGATGTTGAAAGATTAATAATTTCCAGCTGTAAGTTAATTTAACCTCAGTTGAGCATAATATCACATGCTAAAGAGCTGCAAGTATGACATTTGGATTTGTAATTGGACCCTGTATTGCAATTAGAAATAAGTTGAGGTAATATAAGCTGGAGAGTTAATCGTGTGACATTTTTGAATTTACCTAGAACTCAAATTAAGAGCTTGTGGGACAATAGCATTTTTAGACTTGATTCTTTCTATGCCAAACATTAGTTTAGTCTATAGTAACATTCTAAAGGGCACCTTACATGACACCAGTACATTTATCATTTATTGAATTTTACTCTGGGCAAGTGCTGGAAGTGCCTGTTAAGTTCTTTTTTTTTTTTGATGTTATGATTTTGTTATATAGTAATAGTGCTTAGTAAATTTTTGTCACGTTTTAAATTATTGTGAGAAATGACAACCAATTACCATATCAGTCATGATTTAGGGTATCTATTCTTTGTTCTATTCATCCATCACACAGTAGAACAATAGCATAAGTTACGGTAGAGAACAATACAGGTCTTTGGTGCTGATTACCCTAAATCATGACCAGAATACCAATTACGATAGTCCTAGTTTAATAGTAGAACATACAGTTGAAATATCTGTCATCAAAGGATTGTAGTGTTGTCATTAGCATTCTTTTATATCATTTTAATAACAAAAATAACCAATGATATAGCACCCTATT
The DNA here is from genome assembly GCA_024752375.1 of Entacmaea quadricolor. Lineage (NCBI taxonomy): Eukaryota > Metazoa > Cnidaria > Anthozoa > Actiniaria > Actiniidae > Entacmaea > Entacmaea quadricolor. The sequence goes on from JANTNT010179175.1 coordinate 2,420, forward strand.
ATAATGCTGATAGTTTATTCATCTTTGTGGTCTCTGTGGTTTGTTATTTCAATATCACTTAAGATTCATTACAAAAAATTGTCTGGAAGAGTATTTTTGATACTGAATCCCTTGATAAAAAAAACATGAGTTCATGGCAATATGCATCAAAAATTTGGATCAAGTTTCTTTGAGAGCATTACAAATAATTTCTTTACCATCAGCTTAGGACTTAAATAAAAGCACTTGAAATTTTAAATAATACTTGAGAATAAAGCTTAGCATCTTGAATCACTTTTTTGATAAGCAAACTGACCTGTCTTAGCTGTGAACACTTAGAAATATATTATCCTACATGTAAAATTAAAGTTTCAAGCCTATACTCAGCAGACACCGACCATTCGCAGCATGAAGCACACTACTTTATTTCCAGTAGACCACGATTTTTGAACTTAACAAAGTTTTTGATTTCTTGAAACTTTCAAGTCGCCACCTAACACTATACGGATGGGTGGTAGAGCTTTTGATGTCATGTTTGTCGAGACAATCTAGTCTTGTCCTGCCTCCTACCTGCTTTGATAGGTTGGTCTCCTTGTAAAAAGTGTTAATGGTAGTGTGCTTTGTGCTGTAACCTCAGTATTATCTATTTCTGTACAAATCATTTGCATGTATTTGTCAAGCCTTGACAGTCTCAAAATAAAATGATTTCTTTGTGTGTCCGCAAAGGAGTAAAATTCATGTCTGTAAAAAATGCAAATGATCTTTCATCTTTGGCATGAATTATTAATGGCCAAAAAATTCTAACTTAAACCTTAAGTCATATCTCTCCTTTTATTGTTAATTCGATTTGTTTTGAAGGTTTTGGTAATGTGTGAAATATTGTGACTGTTTCTTATCTTGCCATTGGTTTAATTTTTGAAACCGTAGTCTAGGTTTTGGTGAATGTTATTTTACAGATTCAGACACAGGTGCTTCATTAATCTGATACCATTTCGTTCTATTTTCATGTTTCAACTGATTTGAAGCACTCATTCCTAATACTTTTTGATTTTCCTTTGATGGATCATTTATGCAAACAAATAAGGTATTCAACTTTAAGATGCTGTTCTCAAAACATAGAATTTTCACATAATAACAGAAGGAACGGTTTGCCATCATTTATCTCTTTAATTCTACTTTATGAGCCCAAATCCATGGCAAAAAACATCCAATGGGCTATTAAGATATAAATTTGGCTTACCTTTCAGCTTAGAATACACACAGCTTTTTGTTTTCCTAGGATTGACTTTCAGTTGGTTGCAAAGAACGGTTGTCATTGTACCTACGAGTTGGACACTTTTAGACTGGAGTTGGTAGTTGAATTTTGGCATTGACTTAACTGTGAATATGTTCTTTGCGAGCTTGTTTGATATCTAAGAGATGTCTCAATTAATGAATGTCTGCCACTGTTCCTTTCGGCCTTCTAATCCTGTGTGGATGTCAAAAAGTTTGACAGGTGGCTACCATTGTGCATCAAAGTGTATAAATTGACATTTCTGATCAATATAGGGATGTCTGTCTTATAAACATCATATTAAATCTGTTATAATGAAAAAATCTAGAAAGGGTGATATCACTCCCCATTTATAACCACGGTGGAAATGTGAAAATTAAAATACCAAAAGCAAAAATTAAAAAAATTATCAAAAAAACCAACTGATTCAAAATATTTTTGATTTTTAGTTTATTTTTGTGCCATACAGGTAAGTATTTTTAGTTTCCTCATTTACCATTCACAAACTGTCAGTGATAATCAATATTGCAAAGGGGACCAAATCCATTTATACCCTTAAATTTTTCACTGGGTAAATATTTGTCAGGAAAAAACAACATTTTGATCAAGTTTTAAGAAAGTAGACAGAGGAATTACTATTAAGAAAACACCAAAAATAAATAATTTTTGATTAAAATTACTGTCTGACTGATATTGTTTCATTTTGGAACTTTGTTATGACTTCAGCTTTTCACCACTAAAAGTTGAAATGTTTGTTCAGAGCAACTTAAGAGATATGAATTAAAACATTATTCAAACTCATTACATTTAGCAACCTTGACAATAAACGCTTGGTCCATAAGCTTTGTTAACAAATAAAACTGAGAGATTCAAGAATCTTAATTCTGTAAAATACTTATAAAACTATATGAAACATATTGGTTGAATCTGTATAATTGTTTTTAGAAAACACTTAATTTTTTTATAAGGTTAACAAGGAGGTTAAATTCAAGTATTGGTCCTCATGTTGAAAATAATAATAAAGATGATAATAATAATAATAATGATAATAATTTTTACAATTTACAATAATAAAAACAGTAATGATAATATAATGTTCAGTAATAGCTAAATTAATAAATACTTGTTAAAATTACAAGTGCTAATTCTTATCATAATACGTACCTCCTCAAACTGAAGATGGATAAGACCTTTAATGCAACATAGTTTAATTACTTGATGTTTTCAGTTGCAGAAGTAGCATTTCATTACACTTTAATAAATTCAAAATAATCAATAGATCAATTATAAAAATTGTTCAATGTCTAGGATATAATTAATTTGTTTTTGAAAAATGAAATCTTTTTGTTTAAAGATACTTTGCCTTTTTAAATCCATGTGACAAACTGTTAAGTTCTGTAGAAACATTTTGAAACCTAAATATACCAAGTGTTTTGTCTGCTAAGGATACTATAATTTTTTTTATATTTCCATTCCTAAAATATAATGGTCAAAAATGTTATTTTTTATTATAATATCTAACAAAAACATTTAATAAATTTAATTTTACACCATCTCAAACTTAAAAATACATTTTGTTTCAGCTAAATGGTAATCTTGTATTGGATATATCAACCTCTTTTCCTTCTGAATTCTTTATATTTTGCTCTTTTTCTTTATATTTAAACAATATTATCTATATTCTTGCATTCTTCAAAATAATAAAAATATTTTTTTAAATATTGAATATTCTATTTTTAGCCCATAACCCACTATCTGGTAAAATGGCGTTCTCTACCATATGAAGATAGTACCTGGGAAGTAGAGGTAGGTCTTAAATCTATAGTTATCATTTATTGCATAGGTTATGTCTTTTATTTATTTAGTAGACCAAATAACCCTTTGGCACTTGTTTTTCTATTTCAGACCATGTGTCATTCCCTTGAGCATTACTTTTTCCTTTGATTTATATAAATATTAAATTTTCTACTCAGTCATTGCCACTAAACAAAGAAATATTGCCTTAGGGAATGATGACACGTGGATAGACATGCCCAGTGATTATCATTTTTATTGCCATAAAGTTGTCAATAATCAATGGTTGAAAGCCATTTCCTGTTTGTTACTGAAGTGAGCCTGAAATTAAAATGATAAACTTTGTTGTTGCTTCCATAGACTGTTGAGAAATAAATTTCTTGTGAGTGATTATAGCAAATGAGTAAGATATTTCTCAGTGTTAAAGATAAATTTTATATTACCAAGCTGCCACTTACATTCAATTTCACCTAAGTGAAAGCATCATGCAAAAAAAAATTGTGTTCAAACAAAAAATGTTGAAATTTCCACAGGAAAATGTTTGCTGCACTTCCAAAATATAATTTATTGAATTATTTTATTGTCTCGTAGACTTTTATGAAAACAAAAATTGTCCTTTTTTAACCAAAATTTTTCTTGTTTTTCTTTTTTAACAGGCTGATGTGGATGAAACCAAAGTACAAGTGTTTTATAAACTACGGGAAATACCAGCATTACATTTAAGACAGGTATAGTACTCCTAAACAGTAGTTTAACATTCAAAATAAGATGCTCAATACTGGTTTTTGTGGGCATTTTTGTTAGGGTTTTTGAAGGTTATAGTTGAAATGAAAATAAACTGATTATTAAAAAATTGTAACTGAACTGAATATGATTGACAGGTGGATTATATTTTGAACCTGTGTCAACATTATGATTGTTTTAGATTTGTACCATCTAGTAAACCAACCAGTCAAGAAAGTTTGATCATTGATAATGTGATTTAGGGTTCCAAGGTTTCATTCTTTATGTATGGATAAGGGGGACAGGTGAAATTCAGGGGGATAGATCTGAAAATTATTTACTAGTGGAATGGGGGTTAAAATTTCATCAGATAATTAGGGGGAAGCCACATTTTAGACAGGTATTGAGCCTAATCAAGGGGACATTTAAATTTTCTGTATTGCAAGGGGGATTTTAAAATGTTACTTGTATTTAAAAATTACCTGCCCCTCCTGTCATATGTAATGAATCAGTTGGGGTTTGATTTTGTAGCATGTTAAAAGATGCTATTTGGATTCCTGTAATGTTCTTTTCCTCTCGAAAAATGAAAGTTCAGGTCACCATGCTGATTTAAGTAACACCCAATGATATCATTTTATTTGCTATTTTACAATTAATCTTTTGCTTCAAGTATTTGAATTAATTGTTACAACAAGCACTAAACCATGTTGATTTAAGTAACACCCAATGATATCATTTTATTTGCTATTTTACAATTAATCTTTTGCTTCAAATACATGTATTTGAATTAATTGTTACAACAAGCACTTATCTGCTATTACGAATCCTGTGATGTGCAAATTGAATAAAAGTTGAAGTTTGTTTTACCTTATAATTATAAGTTAGCCAAAACACCAATTTTGTTCATCTTTGTCAATTGACTACTTTCTATCTTGAACTTTTTGGGAAAAAGAGATATTTTGTGTGCACATACTACTGGTCTGTTGTGCTCTTCAGGTATCAGGCATGGACAGTAAAAGGGAAAGAATTCAAATTTGAAAAAAAAAGGCTAAACAAAAAACTCTTATGCAAATAATTATTTTCTTGATATGTTTTGGGTTTTCTAGTACCCTGGGTACCAGAGGTTCTGTTTTCCCTCTCCAGTGTACACGGGCCGAGGAGTGAAGCATTGAGAGGGTAAGAACCTCTGGTGGCATGAATGGCCAATTTCACTTCCGTGCTGTCTAGAGTATCATGTTTCTCTGATAACCAGTTTAGGACAAACAATCTGTCAAACTAATTCTAAAAGAGCTAAACTCGCCCGATCCACATCCTGATCAATTATTTATCAATTCTTTGCATTTTATTCTGTTCAAAGACTACACTTAGAAAACTAACTCAAAACTAATTTTGATATTGCAAGTATTTTTGAAGAAATTGAGCTAATTTTGCATCTTAAGTAAATTATGACTTATTGACAGGTCAAAGTCCACAGAGCCTAATATTTATTGTCGTTAAAACTCGTTATATAGTATATTCATGTATAAAATGCTCCACATATGGAAATGCTAGTCAAATATAAGAAAATGTATTGTAAAAGCAATGGGCATATTTCATTTATTTACGTCTTAAAAGCCCAACCAGAGTGAACTGGTTTCATAGTTAGCTTTCAAATCTACCAATCACATTACGGTATTTCATGCTAATAATAACCAACCAATCATCTGTAGAATTCAGTTTTCCGAATGTAAACATTGGCATGGAAGTGAGATTGGCCATTCGTGCCACCAGAGGTTCTTTCCCTCTCATTGCTTCACTCCTCGGCCTGTGTACACTGGAGAGAGAAAACAGAACCTCTGGTACCCATGGTAGTTTTCTAGTAAATGTAATGTTTAATACTTGTTGCACACAAATCGTGTATGACTATAATAAATTGTAGGGGACAACAATTGGAGACATGCAAGCCATGTGAAGGTCTAACTATTTGCATATGTCTCCTTCTTCTGCATATTGTCAGTTATTTTAAGACCTGGGGTGCTAGTCTGGTGGGGATTGAACCCACAATCTCCTGCTCAACAGACCTGCACTGATCCAACTGAGGCAACAGATAGACAATTTTATGTAGCAGCCAATCTGATAGTCTTTTGTCATTGTTATGTTGTAGTTTCGTCCTCGCCCACACCCCCAGGAATGGGTTAGACTGGAGACTTCTCCAGTTTACAAAGATGGCAATACATTAAGAGAGTATCAGCTAGAAGGTGTTAACTGGCTATCCTTCTGTTGGTGTAACAGGTATTCTGGTTCTCTTTAACTTAGATTTAACATACCTTATATATTCCTATTTGTGATAAAAACTTTTAGGAAATTTTCACTACTAATTTTCATACTACTGAATTACCTGATGTATTGGCAGCCTTAGAAAATCAATTGATCAGAACAGCAATCCTAGTTAACTCATGTGATCACTTTGATTGATCATTTTTAGCACTTGACATCTGCATTTTGATCATGTGACTTTGTTTAGCACTGAGCTAAAAACGACAAAGTGTTTTGAGGCCTTTTTTGACATAAAATGACAATGTTGTTAGGAGCAATGTCATAGTTTTAACTGTAATACTGATTTCAGGCATGAGAACAGTTGTCTCTGATTGGCTGAACGTTAATTTCTTTATCTTGGCCCGTGCGTTACCCCTAACAATGTAGTTTTCATGTCAAGATGTAAGTCTCAAAACCCCTTTGTTGTTTCTCACTCAAGTCCTAAACAAACTCACACGATCAAAATGAAGATGTCTGTGAAAATGATCACATGAGTAAACTAGGATTGCTGTTGAAATTGATTGATTTTTGCTGCCGACACATCGGGTAATTCGGTAGTAATATTTCATATCCTTTAAATTTGGCATACCTGTAAACCTAAAAGTTTAAATTATTTTTTAATTTTTACAACTTCAAATCTTCACACATCCTTGTTAGCCCAGGGGTAAAATTCTGTCAGCTGTTTCTTGCTCCCAGAAAAAATATTCCTGGACATGAAGTCTGTTTGCCTTAAGTTAGACATATGGTCATAATGGTAATAGAAGCTTTCACTTCCAGAACAAGGTCTTACTGACTTCTTGCCTGGGCTGGGTTCTCAAGGATGATCTTCATAATTTTTTATAAAGAAAGTTTCATGTCTGGAAAATTTACACCAATAGACCTTACCCAAATTCACTCAATTCACCATGAAAGTTCCAAGATGAAGTGTAGCTTGATGTTTTCATACATTTACTGTAATTTATCCAGTTCTGCTTATCTTAGCCTTAGCCTGCGTGCAGCCAGAATCAAACCTCAGTAAGTACTGTCTGCGTAATAATGAACAAAACCATGTTCTGGACCCTGAGCACAGTTGCACAATTATAGATAATAGATTCTGATTGGCTATTGCTTTTCTTGATTCTAACAAGACTCCTCATTGGCTCACTTCATTGCGACAGTTTCTATACCTGTTCTGTTATTTTTAGTTTGACATATCGATAGAACTTTCCATGTGCTTATAATGCTTGTCATTTCTATTCATTTCTATTCATTTTATTGCTATTTTGAAGAAATCCACAAAGCTTTTGATCCAATGCTATTCCTTTGTTTAAAAGTACATATATTCAAAGAATTTGATTCCACCTTAGATTTTTATGGGTATTAGAATGTTATTTGACTCAAAGTCAAATGTCACAAACACTTCCTGCAGCATTCATTTCCTAAAAAGAATCATTGATTTTTTTGAACTTCTGATTTTCTGAATTGCTGAATCTTTATGTGGAATGAATAAAGTTTTCATGTAAGTATTAACAGCATTTCTTCCTGATCAAAGACAAATAACTCACCCATGTGAATAAGTCACACAAGCTATTCACACAGTATAGTTATGTTAATATTTCAACACAGAACAGATGTGGGACTGTCAGGAGTAAGCGAGCCAATGAGGAGTCTCGTTAGAATCAAGAAAAGTGTTAGCCAATCAGAATCTATTATCTATAATCATGCAACTGTGCTGGGGGTCCAGAACAGGGTTTTGTTTATTACGCAGATGGCATTAACCGAGGTCTGATTCCGGCCACACGCAAGCTAGCTCATCTTGGAACCATTGTTTCATGGTCACTGGAGACAATCCTGGAAAGGTCTATAAATTAGTTATAGTAATTGTGTTAATAAGTCAGACAGAGCATAGAGATAGATTCTCTAGACAGTATTAATGTTCATACCACAAGTAAAAAGTTTTGTGATTATTTTGATGATCTTTCCAAAAATCAAAAAATTATAGTCCCATGCAAAATTTGGGATGAAGTTCAAAACATCATAAAATCTTATAAAATCTTTGAATGTTGTCATGGAAACTTGGTCGTATTTGTGCAGGCATGCCCCAGTGGGCATACCTTGGGCATTCATCGAATGATTGAGTTCCAAAAGTAAATAAAACTAGTGAGTAAACAAGTGTGGGCTGTCATAAAATACAACAAATAAAAGGAAATCTATAAAAAATATTAACAAAATGTCGGTAAAGTTTAGTATACTCTTTTAAAACAGTGTTACAAATTTCCTTTTACATGTTGAGTTCCAATAGCTTATTTTATTAACTACAAGCTAAGACTTGCTAAGAATGTATAGTTGTGTTTTCGATAAGTTCTCTTAGTTTCTTACAATTCTCAACTGATCCATTGTTTTTTCTTCAAGACAAAATTCCATCCTTGCTGATGAGATGGGTTTAGGAAAAACTATTCAGTCCATAGCCTTCTGCTATGAGATGCAGGTATGATAAATGTAATGTGGATATTCTTGTGACTTGTTTGTTTTAGTGGCTTAATCATTGGTCAGTAGGAATCAAGTCATTTATCTTGTATATCATCTCATATACTATCATATTGTGGTATTCTTTCTTTTCATCTTCTTTTCTTTTTTTTTCATTGATAAAATCAATGCAGTCCTGTAAATCAACAAAAACCAATAATCAAACCCTACACTTCTTTTAACAAACATTGATTATTTTTAGAGATGAAGAATGATGTTTATTTATTCCCTGCAAAAACTTGAAAATATTACTAATTGTGTGATGAAGGGTACTGTAGCCACTCTGCAAAATTTTTGATTAATTTTTGACGTTTCTTTGAAGCCCGGCCAGTAAGGTTCAAGCAGTAATTAATTGATGTTATACTTATGTCACAAGGCTATTCAAAATGTATTTGTTTTGTTATATACTGCTGTATCACTTTTTAAACAAAACCATAGCTCACATTCTCTTCCAGATTTGTCTCTTACAAACACTATCTTGTGTAAGTCTATCTAAGGTTGTGTTTTGGAAGGTTGTGGGAAGACTTTTTCTGTTGTCATAAACTCTGTCATTTCTGTTTCTGACTTCAAGTATTTTTAGCATTTCAGTTATTTTCAGTGATTTATTCAAAATCAAAAATCAAACAGATAGCTTTTCTTTAAACTTGGTAATTTATTGTGTTGTACAGTGTAGATTATGCTGCTATTATCTCCATTTTGAGGTCTGCCCAATTTAGAGAGAGATTTAGGAAAAACCGTTTTCCAATAAGTTTGTTTACTGTTGCTATGGGAAGAATGATAATCATAAAAAGACTGTTCGAAACTTTCATCCAAGTACAACATCTGTTGTAAAAATCAGATCCATCGAAATAAGTTAAACGTGTGTTTAAGAGAATTCAAAAAGGGAGGTGTGACCCAAAAATTATTATGATCCACCTTAAACATATTTTTAACTTAAAAAGTGAATAGTCAGAATTGTAACAGTTAATGGGTACAATAAAGTTTCTTCTTTCCTTTTTGTTCTCACAAATTTGAATTGTGATAATGGAATGTACCTAAAACACATCTGTTGTATAATATTACAATATTAAATCAACTTATATACACAAGATCAGATATCAAATAAGAAAAGCTTGAGCAGTACTTAAAATACAAAAAAGTGCCCTAAATTCATTATATTATCTTAACTTGTATTACTTGTCACAGACATGTCAAAAATTCATCAGAAACATTGCGAAGTGGCTACATTACTGCATGTTGCATAGTAAATTCACACACAAAAAACCAAAAAAACATCTGTTAATTCATTATTAGCCATTTCAAAGTTGCAGAAGGGACTGGGACCAAATGTAAAAATTTAATGAATTACAAAATGAACCACATAACAAGAAAGATAACATTGAAATTAGTAAGTTTACAGAGTTTGAGCATGTTTGGTAATTACTAACAGAATAACAGGCATTTAAAAGTCGTGAAAATAAGAAAGAATGTATGGGCTTTGGAAATGGCATCCTGCAAAACTCTCAAACCTGGTAAACCTAATTTTAGTGTGAACATTCTTCTGACAGGGTTCACTTCTTAATCAAATTAATTTCTTCACTCAGTCCCAGTCTCTTCCATAACTTTGAAATGGCTAATCAAGGATTTACTTAATTGTTAACCTTCACATACTGTTGATTCAATTCCAGAGATTTGGTATACGTGGTCCAACCTTAGTTATTGCCCCATTATCAACAATCTCTAACTGGCAAAGAGAATTTGAGTCTTGGAATGAGATGAATGTAGTTGTGTATCATGGAAGGTAAATTTTCTTACTTTGGAATTATCATCACAAAAAAAATTGTCAAGCTTGATCATTACTAAAAATTGTAGCTAATACATTGATATTTGAGAGGTAAGGTCTAATTCTTCATTATGATTTTAACAGTGCTTCAAGTAGACATTTAATCCAGGAGTATGAGTTCTATTACAGAGATGAACATGTAAGTAAGATTTCTATCATAACTGTTATTAAAAACTTACCTTTTAGTATCCAGGGTTGGAAATTAATTTTTTAAGTAGCAAGCTAAAAAAAGCTAGTGATCTTGAAATCTTCTAACAATAATAATAGTGGGTGCTTATATAGCGCATTTCACAATGTCTCAATGAGCTTCACAGTTCGGTGTCATCAGTGGAGGACTTTACGGACTGTATTACAAGGTGCCATTGGCAGCCGGGCAGCTTACAATCATGAGAAGATAATTAGTACGTTATGCCTCCAATTGGAATAGGCTGTTGAACCGGGAGACAATCCCCTACTCTTCTACGAACAATTCAACAGGTTCTTTAATGTCCCTCATGATACAGATTAAGGAAGGGATGGGAGACAGGGCCTACGGTTTAAAGTCCTTATCTGAGAAGACTTGAGGGTCTAACCATTTGCAGATATTATTACAAAGGCAGCACTTTCTCCTCAGTTATTTTAAGATCCTGAGTGTTGAGAGTTGTAGTTGAGTGTTGTAGAACTGTCCGGCGGTAATATAGTTACTGATGTTTCAGACGTTAGTCCTTTGTCGGAGTGCTTACAGCATAAGTTACGATTGTCATAGGGTTTTAATACATGGTTTAAAGTGCTAAAAATCCAGAACCTTTTTGTGTTGTTAGCTTGGTGTAAGCAGATTGTATGCAACATTAAATAAAAATAAGCCTTAATAGCAGTATTCGGGTATTATTATTTTGAAACCGGAAAATGCATTTCTTAATTTTACTTTTTGTAATTCTAAATTATTTCTCAGGGACATCCCATGCCTGGTATTTTCAAATTTCAAGTCCTTGTTACAACTTATGAAATCATTATAGGTAAGATGTAACCGTTTGGATAGTTTTTAAATTTCTGAGTAAAGAGGAACACCTATAAAGTCTACAAACATCATAGGGAACCAGCTATATTGGCTTTCTTAATGGTTTTAAAGACTTCAGTACTTTAGAGCACCAAAAAAATAAAATGTCATTCACAATGTTTACCCACAAAGCATTCAAGAGTTTTTGAGAGCCTCGGAACATAAGAAGTATAGACGTGTAAGAGAACCAATAAGCAACTCTTCACACATAATTATGGAAATGAGTCTGGGAGTTGATACTGGGTGGTCACATGTGGTGAGAGTCATAATCTGTGCACTATCAAAAAAATTACTTGTGCTAACTGCACAGTTATTTCTTGATCTACAGCTGATAACATTCAGTTAAGTACTGTACCATGGAGAGCTGTCATCATCGATGAAGCACATAGACTGAAGAATAGGAACTGCAAACTGCTTGAAGGTCTAAACAACTTAAAAATGGTATGAAGTGATAGTTTATAGTTAGTATATGAAAGAAAGCTAGAGAGTAATTTAGTTTGAGCTCCATTGGGTATAATGAATAGTCAGAAATGATAGGTTTTAGGTAATAAATGACCAAGTTTACTTATACATGTAACTTATGTTTTGGACGTTAGTCCTTCATCGAAGTAGCAGAGTATATTAAAGTTGATATAATCATTGGCATTGTTTAAATTTTTGTAACAATTTGTATAGTGTGTTAATAGAAATGTTGATAGGAACATTTTTAGGAAAAATTTTACACTTTGTCTGAAGAAAATTCAACTCTGACACACAAGAAAGCTGTAGTCCCAATGATGAATGTCATGGATTTTATTCATCTGATAATCATGATGAGATTACTCCATGCTGCCTTCCTACTGATGGGATTGAAATACAATTTGTAACAATATTGACTTTTATTATGGTCATTAAAATAAATATACTTACCAGTAAAATTAAATTCAAAAATTCCAGTAATAATTTTACTTCTAGGAGCACAGAATACTTTTGACTGGAACTCCTCTTCAAAACAATGTAGATGAACTGTTCAGTTTATTGAACTTTCTTGAACCTGCTCAGTTCCCTTGTCAAGAAGCCTTCTTGATGGAGTTTGGTAACTTGAAAACAGAAGGACAAGTGGAGAAACTAAAACAGGTAGGTAATGAATGAAAAAAAGGATTAATATTCCTCATTTTGTTATGATCCATGCAGATGGACACATGCGTTCTTATGAAAACCATTAACAAATTGTGTTATGTCCTTGCATGGGGACAGTATGTACCTGCTGGAAAAAACCCTGCAAAAAAATTATGTATCTAAAATCTGACCAGTGCTGTTATTAAATACTTAGACTGAGCTAGGTCAGGCTGGATGGCAAAATATATTTGCTGCACTTGGCAGCAACACGGTCCATAAACTTTTACTCAGTAATAATTCAACCACACATTCATTTTTATTGCTACAATGAATGCTTCTGTTTGTATCATAACAGCTTTTGAAACCAATGATGTTAAGAAGATTAAAAGAAGATGTGGAAAAGAACATTGCACCAAAGGAAGAAACCATCATCGAGGTACTGTACCTCCTAACAACTCATCAAGGACTGTTTTATCAGGGAAGGGATGGTATGGTAGAAAGATAATACAAGTCCCAATGATGAATGTCATGGATATTATTCATCTGATTGATGATGAGATTACTCCATGCTGCCTTCCTACTGATGGGATATCAAATGCAATATTTATGTCATTGCATCTGGGAGGGATTTGTGAAGGATTGACACACTCATAACAATAAGGTCCACTGTAAGAGACTGTCCTTGCCATAGGGCTTAAGACTTTATAAATATACTCTTAGATAGGATTTACGGAAATTGGTTACTCAAGTTTCACGTTATGCTACCGATCATCAGACTGACATGGTAGATTGTTGGTTATTCCTATTACGTGGTTGTCTCCTACAGTTCATTGCCTAGTATTCATTTTCATGTCTACATTTTGTAATCAATTTGGATCTTTTGTTTAATAAAGAAGGGCTATTGTTTTCAAGAATGCACATTTTCTTGGCCAGGCAAAGATTACACTGTGACGGGTTGCCATTGTATGAATTTGCACGCTTGATAACTTTCCATTGTAACTGGTATTCAATATTGTTGGTTTTTAAGTCCCATATGTGTTTTCTCAAGGCGGTGCTGTTAGATAGCTTTTGGTTCTCACATTTTCTTGGCCAGACAAAGATTACACCTAGCATAGCATGAAACTCTAGTAACCAGGTTCTGTAAATCCTATCTATTTCTGCTCTACTAAGGTATCGAGCACTCGTTACAAACAGGACAGCCCTATGATACAAATTTATTTCAATATACTCTTATTTTCTTCCAATCTTTCAACTTTTGTCAGAGGTGCCTCACATGGGTACTTGCATCCTGTTTGCATCTTGCTTTTGGATTGCTGCATTGCTTTTTCCCTATCATTGGAATTTCATTTTCTTTTTTCTTGTGATTGTATATTTTAGTAACTAATTCAATAAAGCTGTTAAAAAACATTTAAAAAACCTGGTTATTACCTTGTATCAGGACCATGGAGGGAATTTTTGATTCAGGGAGGGGGAGACTAATTAAGAAATTCAAAATTGCAAGAAATGTTGAGGAGCTCTAGCCCTCCAGCCGACCCCTTTCTGTGGTCCCTGTATCTTTATCAAATAATGTGGAAGAACAGAACACCAAAGTAATTATTCTGAATACTTCTATTTACCATGAAGTCTTGAACTTGATCATAGTTGTTTGTCTTGGTAGATGGTAAACTTTGTGCTTAGATTATAATTGAGTTTTCTTCTTCTTTATTAGGTGGAACTGACTACAGTTCAGAAGAAATTCTACCGTGCCATCATTGAAAGGAATTTTGCGTTCTTGTCAAGGGGTGCAGGATCATCTGCCAATGTTCCTAACCTGATGAACACTATGATGGAACTGAGAAAGTGTTGTAATCATCCATTTCTTATTGACGGAGCTGAGGAAAAAATTATGTCCGAGTACAACCAGTCTGCCAATAACAGAACAGACAAGCACATGTTTGCAATGATAGAAGCTTCAGGAAAGCTTGTCCTGATTCACAAACTTCTTCCCAAACTGAAACAAGGAGGACACAAGGTTCTTGTGTTCTCACAAATGGTTCGTTGCCTGGACATTCTAGAGGATTACCTAGTCCACATGATGTATCCCTATGAAAGGATAGATGGGCGTGTCCGTGGGAACTTGCGACAGGCTGCAATTGATAGGTTTTCAAAGCCAGATTCGGATCGTTTTGTGTTTCTTCTTTGTACTAGAGCAGGAGGTCTTGGCATCAACCTTACTGCTGCAGACACTGTCATTATCTTTGACTCTGACTGGAATCCACAGAATGATCTTCAAGCTCAAGCACGATGTCATAGAATTGGTCAAAATAAATCTGTGAAAGTGTATCGATTGATTACAAGGAATTCTTATGAGCGTGAGATGTTTGACAGAGCAAGTCTCAAGCTTGGTCTAGACAAGGCTGTATTACAATCTATGAATACCAAGGAAAACGCTGGAAACAATGTGAGTTTTTAATTTTGGAATTGGGCTGAAAATCTTGTTTCGTGGTGCTTGACTGACCCAGACTTTATGCCAAGTCTAAGATTTTTAATTTTTAGTATGATTTGCAAACCTTATTTTGAACTCGTGGGTATGCAAAGCAAAGAAACAAGTAATTGTGATGGCTCAAGATATGCAAATGGTCACTCACTCACTCACTAAGGTGTTAGTAGATCAATATCTAAATGATCAATTTTGTTTTGCCAAATGCTTTACGATACTAGCACTATAGACCATATTAGCATAGACCCGTCATGTTTTAGGGTAATCAACACCTACGGCCTGTATTGTTTTCTATTGTTTATGCTATTCTATTGTACGATGGATGAATAGAATGAAGAATAGATATCCTAAATCATGACTCGTGTATTAGCATACTTTGGGTGTTCTAGATTCAGTTAAGTCTGTTGATTCAAGTTTTTGCTTGGAGAGTTCACCATAGTATAACATCAAACATTTTGAATGTATTTTGACTTTGAAGTACATCTCATGTAAATCCTGCAATTGTTTGAGCCTGCAACAATAAAGGGGCATTTGTAGGAGATCAAATAGGGTACTTTAATTTAATATAACTTTGTGCTTATTGCTTATATGTTTGTGCACCACAAAATTATCTATCCATGAGTTTGCCACGTGGCACATTTGATTTTCTTGGTCGTGAAATTTTGGCCAAGAAAACGACATATCAAATAAGTCTTAGCATGACTAACTTATAATTGTTCAATTTGTTACTTTATCAGGGCAACAATACTGTAAAGTCATTTCACTCTTTCTTTGCTTTTCTGATAGGTAGAGTGATTTTAACAGAAATGATTTTGTTTGTTCAGGGCTCTATGTCTAAGAAAGAGATTGAGGACCTACTAAAGAAGGGAGCATATGGTGCTATTATGGAAGAAGACAGTGATGATGGGGCAAAGTAAGTTTCTGTAGTATTACAAACAAGTATGTATTTTAGAGTAATACAAAAGAAAACTAGTGATTAATCTAGTTTGAGCTGCGTCAGTGTATAATACATAGAAACGATGGATGAGTTGT
>JANTNT010179286.1:5187-15528 GCA_024752375.1 Entacmaea quadricolor
TCCCTCCCTTCCTTCCTCCGCACTCACTCAGTCAATCTTTCATTTGCTCAATCATTACTCATACAGCCACTACTTTCTTTCCCTCTAATATGTTCTCCGCTTTTTTACTTTAGAAAAAATGAAAGCAATTTAAACAATGTTTTTATACTTGTATGTTTGGTAATAGAATGTAAAATAGAAAGTAAAAGAATAGAATAGAATAGAAAGACTCTTTTACCTTGCAGACTTTACTCGGACAGAAATACGGATACTGTTCTTTCCCAACAAAAATCCCAACAGGCGAATTTGAAGCGCTTTTGGCTGCAATCGACGACGAGAGCAACAGAGATCTTATTGGACAGTGGTTCAAACATGATGGCAACGCAGTTCCTCCTCAATACGTACTACAGCCAATCAACTACAAGTTCCCAGCTATTTTTAATCCACCGAATAAAGAAGCCAGGAAAGTGGCGTGGAAAGAATGGAGAGAGGTGTTTCAAGAAATTCAAGATATTCTAAGAACGGCAGCAGCGAAGGCCTTGAGTAAAGATGAGGCTTATAAATACTGTGTTTCAGGTGAGAATGTTTTATTTCTTTTCGCCGCAACTATATTCACAGTTTTACTAGGACAATCTGCAGCGAATAAAGTTAAACATGGTAGTTCTTCCACTTGATTCATTCAGAGTCTCGTTTCTGTTTTGCTGACAAGAGGAGAAGAGGAACGAAGACTTTGGGAATGAATCTGTCGCCGTTTTCTAGCTAGTAAAATGTGTTAAGACGTGGCAACCATAACTTATGGAAACTATCACAGTTTGTATTCTTCTTCTTTTTCTAGTTGTTGAAAAGGAGATCGAACAAGGAATTTTAAATGCACCTGATCGTAACTCCAAAACACTCTGGTTCAAGCGAGCTATCACAGACTTGAAGGAAAACCTTAAAAGCGACAAATCTGACAAGTTCATTGATACAAAAGAAAAGGACAAGAAATCCAAAGAAAAAGGTGTCAGTAAGACTATCCAGCTTCGAGAGGTTGACAAGGCTTCTCAGACTTTACTAAAGAACCTTAAAGATAAGAAGATAAACAAGGTTTTGGACAAGTCCAATGTGTTCTCCTATGACATTAGATGGGCGTCCAGCAAAGGCGACAGAGAAGCCAGCATGACACATGTCGAGTTCCTCAGTAAATTATGCCAGGATTTTTTCCTGGTGATAAAGCGGAGAATTTCGGACGGGATTAAAGAGCGTGAAGCAAAGGATGCAAAAGAGAAAGGCAAGGACCACATCTTCGAAGAAGCAAGTCAACACCTTGATTTCTGTCAGAGAAAGACTGTGGATTTTCACGGTAGAGAAGACGTTTTGACAAAAGCACGAGAGTATTTAACAAAGACTTGTAGCGCGCCATTTGTCATATACGGGGGCTCGGGCTGTGGAAAGTCGTCAGTGGTTGCCATGGTAGCGAAGCACGTGCGGTCGTGGGTCGGTCAAGAAGCCATTGTAGTGCTGCGTTTTCTAGGTACCACTCCTGACTCGTCTAGCATACGATTGCTTCTGCGGAGTATTTGTCTTCAGTTGTGTCGAGCTTTTGGTGCAAACCCCAACTTCGTTCCTCAGGTAACAAACAGTTGTAGTGGAGATAATGAGTACTGCAACATGTGTGATGCAATACGCATTATGCACAATGAAATAAGAACAATGTAACATAAATAAACGTTTTTGACAAAAGGATGCATTATGACTGAACATAACCTTTATCTTTTAGGATTATCAAGAGTTAGTTCGTGAGTTTCAAGACCGACTAAGTATGGCCAAGTCAACTCGACCAATCGTTGTCTTCCTAGACTCGCTTGAGCAGCTATCCCCTACTGAGCACCAATCTCATTTGATCGCCTGGTTGCCAAGGATACTTCCATCACACGTGCATATGGTAGTGAGCACCCTTAAGGATGATCGATACGCTTGTTTGGCTTCCCTACGGGTTAGTTGCACATCAACAAATAATGATATTGCAAGAATAGTTTGTCTGGTTAGATAATTATTTTGAGCAACAAATTGCAAAGTAAAGTTTTACATTAAAATGCTTTCCAGCCAGTACGGGAGAAACAAAGCCTATTATAAAAAATAATTTTAATAGAAGTGCGCGCGCTGTGATTGGCCGATTGGCAGTGTTTCATTTGCCTGTCAAGACATGGCTTTCCCCGGCGCGCGCGCGTCAAAATTTTTGTATTTTCCCGCCTTTTCATGTCTTGTTATTCAATACGTTTTGTAGTTTGTTCTTAAACAAGAGAAAAGTAATTATTTTATAAAAGAAATGAAACACGCCTTTTCCGTGTTTTGACACGCTAATGAAACACAGGGGTATGTTTGGGAGAATTCGAGAGCAGATCAGTCCAAACACGAGACCGCAGGTCGAGTGTTTGGACCTGCTTGAGGGAGGCGTGTTTCATTTCTTCAAACCGCAATCCATCCTAAAACGTCTACTGCTGTGCGCAACACTATTTCCCTGTAAAAGTAGCTGAAAAATCCCTAAATTCAAAAAGTTTATTAACCACTGGTATAATACAACACTGTAATCTTTTTTTTTTTCTTCTGTAGAGACTTATCCCTGACTCGTCTTGTTTTACTGAAGTAACGTCACTGTCACGTGACAACGCGTCTAACATCCTGTCCTCTTGGCTCAAACACGACAATCGACAGTTAACTAACACACAAGTGAGAATTGTCTTGGACGCCTTTAAGTCTTACCCATCGCCGCTTTTTCTTAAGCTTGCTTACGAGCGAGCCCTTACCTGGAAGTCCTACACGCCAGAAGAAGAGTGTGTTATCGAACCAACAGCGCCTGCCGTCATCGAAGCATTTATTGACAGGATGGAAAACAAGCACGGGAAAGTCTTCATTGGACGCTTGTTTTCCTATCTGACGATAGAAAAGAACGGCCTTAGCGAATCAGAGATTGAAGACCTTCTGAGCTGTGATGAAGAAGTTCTCGACGAAGTCTTTCGTTACTGGGCGCCTCCAATTCGTCGTTTCCCGACGGCTTTATTGGCCCGAGTTCGAGTCGATCTTGAGCCGTTTCTTCTCGAACGATGTTCGGACGGAGTTCGTGTCTTCGCATGGTTTTATCGGCAATTCCGTGAGGTTGCAGCGAAAAGGTATTTCGAAAAAGGCGCGGCTCAGGTCAAGAAGATCCATTGTGACATGGCGGATTACTTTTACGGTAGATGGACGCAAGGAGCAAAGAAAGACGACGGCAAAGGGGTCTTGAAAGACCGCCATGTTGCCTCGCAGCCGTTCAAGTTTAGCAAGAATGTGTTCAATCTGAGAAAGCTAAACGGTCTTCCTTTCCATCTTCTAAGAACAGGAGATGTTGAGAAATTGAAACAGCAAACCTTGTGTAACTACGATTTTCTGTCTGCGAAGCTACAGGCCACATCTCCGCGTCATGTTCTTCACGACTTCACCGATGCCCTCAACTATTTTCCCGCTGACAAGGACCTCACCCTGGTGTTTGACACGCTGCAGCTATCACGTGATGCCCTAACCATATCCGCTGACCAGTTATCGGCTCAACTCATAGGTCGACTCTCTTCCCCGCGGTCTCCATCTCAGGTCATTGCGCGGCTGCTCCGCCAAGCTCATCATCCCGTCAACTTTTCGTTTATCCCGAACATTCCATGCCTCAACCGACCGGGCGGGAAACTGGTACATTCGTTACCAGATCTCCATGACGCACTTGTTCTCAGTGGCGATAGCAGCAAGGCTTTGTCTGTGTCAGGTGATAAGGATATAATATTATGGGATGTACAGAATGGAAGCGTACTGCAGACAATAGAGAGTACAAGTGACGTCAAACAAGTCTTCTTCTGTCTTGAGGATAAGCACGTCATTGCTTCTTGCAGTGGAGCGATTCGACAATGGTTTTTGAAAACTGCCAAAATGAAGTTCGAATTAGAATCAACTGATACAGCCGCGCCAATCTGTGTCGCTCAAAACGGAAATACAATTGTTGCCATTTTGGACAGCAAGATCATAACTGCAAAAGCTTCCGACGGGAAGGATCGCAAGGAATTTCAAGATGGCGACTTTGCGCACGACAAACTTGTAAGTATGAATAACTTGGTGGCTTTAGCGAGTTCGCGTCGGCGTTATGTCAAGATCTTTGACATAGAGACCCAGGTCATTCTCAACACTATTCAGGTATTTGGAGAAAATTCAAAGGACGTTGTAAGCACCATGACACTGAGTCCCTTCAACGAGGGTCAGCTTATCGTCTACTCACACAGGTCCTCAAGCCTTAGGGTGTTCGATATAAAGTCCTCTAACTGCCTTCATGTCTTGGGCCCTGACATTTTGTACCCAGTAGTTACGAGTAATGGACATTATATGCTCTGTACAAATTGTTACAATGACATCAGTGTGTGGAATCTCGAGACAGCAATGAAGGAAAGGAACGTGATTCGTCATTCACCATCCACTGCCATCAATCATATCGTCAGCCATAACAACAAGATCATTGTAACCGTGTCTGATGATAAGCTGGTGAGAGTCTGGGACCTAGAAAGAGAAGAGGTAAAAATAAATATAATTTATTAAGACGTCACATATTTTGAAATGACATCCCTTAATGCAACTGGGGCCGGTTTTGTTAATGGTTGTGAAATGACATAGGATCGAATTCAAATATTAAAATTTGCTTTTAGCTTCAGACGATGTATGTTCTGGTAGGAAAAAAAAATTATTTTAATTTTTGAAAAGTTACATTGCCATGTCAACCTATTTATAAACCGCCACCCGGATAGCTCAGTTGGCAAAGCACCGGTCTTTTGTGCGGGAGGCCGTGGTTCGAATCGTGTTTTACATTTTCTTTGTAAACCTGTTGTATAATGCGAAAACATTTATTTTTAGAAAAAATGTCTTTTTATATTTTTTACTTTTCATTGTTATCATTTTGTGGGATCCCTATCGTGCACTACAAAAATATTTTCTTTAACAATTTTAACAAAATTTTCAAACATTTTCAATGTTTCGAAAAAGCTTTCAATAGGTCATTTAAATAAACAAATCGAAATCAAAATCGAAGGTCATCGAAAAAAACCGTGTTTTTCGGGTCAAGAAGCAAAACAGCTTAATTTCCTGGAAATAAAACAAAACCAACCGGGATCCCTGTGGTGAGATGCTGAAAAGATTGACAATTTTAAATTCAGATCTTTTTCCAAAAATAATTTCCCATTGGAAAGCTCTATGATGACCTTTGTAAATACGTTAAAATATTGGGAGTTTTCTCTTAATTTCATAAATAAAACAACAAACCTAAACTGCTTCCCTTACCCGAAACGTGTTGCAAGTGTGCGCAATAACAGATCTGTGTGTGGGTGTAGTTAACCTAAGAAAAACTTTGTTTATAATCAATTTCTTATATTTCCTCTCCTATTTCTTTTGTAAAAGCTCAACCTTTTATTTAAATCATAATTCATGGACAAGCGTACTAAAAAGTTGAAAATTTTGGAATTTAAACATTGTTAGTGTGTTGGCAGCCCACCACAGGGTTCCCAAAAGTCTGTAACGATTGAAAAATAAGTTATAAATAAATAAGTAAATTTTTTCTCCCAAATGTTGTATATATTTTTTAAAATATATTTTGGGCCCTCTTTGAATCTGTAAAAATATTTTCAGATTTTGCTCTATTTCGTAAAAAATGAGGCGCTTTGATTCTTAACCCCAAAAACATGGTTTTTTCGATGACCCCAAATTTTCGGAAATTAAAATAATGGCTTTTTCTAAACAAAATATACATCTTTAGAAAGCTACGGCTATAAGCAAGATGTTTCTGTGATTATCTTTTAAGAAGAAATTAAAGTGAGAAATATAAAAGCAAAGTAATATTTCCCACAAGGAACGCCTAGTCGAAAGGCTTGTCATTTCAACACCAACCACAGTTTACATATTTCTAGATCTCCAATTTCCATGAAACTCACAACAATAGTAGATAATATTGTAAGATGAGCTTTTGCTTTGGAAAAACTAGAAAATTCTTTCGCGAAGTCAATTTTTAAATTTATAACTTATACTGGGTTTCCTGTGCTGAGAACGACGTCATTCTATGAATTGCCACAGAAGGCCCAAATCGGGTAAACAGTTTATCACTCTTTTCTCACACATTTTATCAAATATTCAAAAATATGTTAATGCTACTTTTAAAAAAGTATCCTATAAGATATAAACGGTATAAACGGTGATAATTTAATTTGGATAGGAAACTTGGATGTACGTGAAATTAGGTAAAATGGGAAAAGACCATTCTTTCAACAAGCTAAAAAATACTTTGCAGAAAAAATCTTTAATTTAAAAAAAAATTACAAAATAATCACAGAAGCGGGTTGTTCTTAACCTTATCTTTTCAAAGATGTGTAAATTGTCGTGAAAAAGCCATTATTTCGATTTTCGAAATTTTGGAGTTATCGAAAAAACCTCGTTGTTTGAGTCAAAAATCAAAGCGCTTTAATTATTACGAAATAAAGAAAAACCTACAAATACTTTTACAGATTCGGAGAGAACCCAAAATATAGTTGCAAGAAAATTTAAAACATTTGGGGGAAAAAAGTTTACTTATTTATTTTTAACTTCTTTTTCAATCGTTTCAAACTTTTGGGAACCCTGTGGTGCGTTGTCAGCACACTAACCAAGTTTAAGTTCTAAAATTTTCATGCTTTTAGTTAGCTTTTTTTAATGAATTATGAGTTTAAATGAAAAGTTAAGCCTTTATAAACGAAATGGGTGAAGAAATATAGGAAACTGACGTAAACAAAGTTTTCTGTATTATATCATTACACACACAGATGTGTTAGTGCGCACATTTGCAATACGTTTCGTGTAAAGGTAGCAGTTTAGGTCTGTTATTTTATTGATGAAATTAAGAAAAAAACAATATTTTAACGGATTTTTAAAAGGCATTAAAGGAGCTTTTTTATTGAGCACAATTTTTTTGGGAGAAAGTGAATTTAAAATTTTCCATATTTTTAGTGTCGACCACAGGGATCCCATTTGTACAGGTATGAGACGAAAACTGTCGTAAAAAAATAGATGTTGATTTTCAAATTTTTCGGATGTGGATAAGAAAATCTGTTCGGAGCCCGCCTAATATAAGAAAAAATATCTCAGTGGAGATTTTGCTTTATTTTGTAAAAAATAAGGGACCGGTCATTATTTACCGGGAGGGGGCTGGTGCATTTTGATTTTCACTTGCACAAAATTTCTTGACCCCTCCCCCAAAAGTGCCCTTTGTCTCTCTTAGCCCCATCTTTTGAGAAGCATTAAAAAATGATGGCTCCCCCTCTATTTGCACCAGCCTCCCCTCCTGGTAAACAATGACCGGTCCCTAAGGTGCTTTGATTCGTGACCCCAAAATACGGTGTTTTTCGATAACCCCAAAATTTCGTAATTTGAGATAATGGCTTTTTCTAAACAAAATAAACATCTTTAGAAAGCTACGGCTATTAGCTTAATGCTCCTGTGATTATCTTCTCACAAGAAATTAAAGTGAGAAATGCATAAGCAAAGTAATATTTCCCACAAGGAACGCCTGGTCGAATGGCTCCTCATTTTATCACCTTCCTCAGCTTAACATGCTTTTAGATCTCCAATTTTAATGAAACTCACACCAATAGTAGATCGTATTATAATATTTCTGTTTTGTATTTAAAAAGTTTTGAAAATTTTTAGCATAGTTGATTTTTTTAAACCCATACCTTGGACCGGGTTTCCTGTGTTCAAGATGACGTCATTCTAGATCTCCAATTCTAATGAAACTTTAATGAAACGGATACCAACAGTGTGAGTTTCACACAGGAAGCCCAATTCTGGTAAAAAAAAATTCCCTCTTTTTTCATCATTTTCACAACGATTTTAAACAATTCTGATGCAATCGATGAACACCTTGGTTAACAGGTCTGTCCTTTAACCACCTACCTTTCTTTATGTAAGCAACTGCCTGCAGTTTCCTTGCTTTTTTAAGAATCGCGGAGCCGTAGTGTCATTCGATTCTTGCGGTGTTTAATTATTTTCTATACACTTTTAATAGGCGTCAAATGTGGACTTTGAAGATAACAAAGGTGACCGTAGCATCGAATACCTCGCCATGATCAAGAGCACCATTCAAAAACAAGTTGTCACTAAGTCACGTGCTTCAGGTAAGTAAACAACACGATTCAAATACTTACAGGTTGCAGTCATTCCTAAAGAAAATAGTATGACAAAGGACCAAGTAGCTATGTTACTTGCTTGATTTATCAAAAGACTAGAAGACTTAGAGCGCATTACAAGCTATAAATCTTCCTTGTTAAATTCAAGTAAGATGGTGGTAGTGATGTCACATTCAAACCAACATTGAGCATGTGGCATTGAAGATTCCAACAACAGATGAACAAATATGAATTTTAGATTTATTCTCGTACAAAAGTAAACTATTAAAAGCTTTGAGACCAGTGAGGACCATGGGTTAATAGATTTGCGGCGCAATTTAAAAAGTGTATTGTATTCATACCAACAGGACCAATCAGTGTCTGGAACGTCATTACCTGTCAACCAATCAGAACGCTCACTGGTACCAACGCAGATGAGATTCTTGTGGTAGACGAGACACGTGCTGTAGTTCGATCAGGTGCAAAGCTGGCGCTCGTGGATCTTCAAGAAGGAAAATTGATCAAAAAGATGCGATCTGAATTCACTACTAAAACGGACAAAGTCAACAGGCATGCAAGCTCGCTGTACAAAAGGCGCGATCTCGCCATTCGATTGGCTGAGAGCCCTCGGTTCAGCACGCGCACCAAATCAAAGACCCAAAAATTCAACGATTCCTCCTTGGTTGGTACAACACATGTGTTGGTTCTTTCTAAAGATAGACTTTATATGAAACTCGCTTCCTTAGAGACTGGCGAGCCTGTCGCTAAGCTTAAAGCGGGTCAGCGGCAGATCATCGAGACTATAATGGTTAGTGACAATGGAGCGGTTGCCGTCTGCTCGTGTGAGAACCTTCCGCTCCTCGTGTGGGATATCAAAGAACGAAGAAAGAGGTTTTCTTTAGACATGGACGGGACCTTCCCTCAGCTTGCCACGGCTGACATGACGCACAACGGACATTACCTCGTTGACGTCATCAAACTCGATAAGAAACACAAAACTGTAGTCACGTGGGATCTCGAGACGGGAACTGTTAAGCATCTGATTGGTCAAGGCTTGAATGTTTGGTCAGTGGCAGTTTCTTCTGTAAGCATGCGCTTAGTTGTGACCGGAAGTAGCGGCTCTGGAGAGACAATTCGAGTCTATGACCTCACAAATGGGGAATTTAAACACCAGCTGGGTGGACACACAGAACCAGTTAAAGGTGTCTGTCTTTCGAAAGATGGCCGACGCTTACTAACCTACGTTCCACTCGGCTCTAGAGATCGAAGTGTCTGTCTGTGGGATATCATTAGTGGGTGTCCTATAGCATCATTCACACCAGACTTACCAGTTTCCAGTTGTGTCTTGAACGACGACGGGGATCAAGTTGTCATGGTGATCAATAAGTCGCGTCCAATAGTATCGCTTGCTTTGACCCACGAGGTTGGATCACGTGAGATGTCGGTTGATGTCTCCAATTCCTACTTCAACCACCCTACCCTTCACGGGGCAGTCTTTGACATGACTTCTCAAATGAACTGGGAAGACGCTGAGGAAGATAACGAAGAGTGAACTAGGGGAAGGACTCTATTTATGGAGGACATTGTTTGTTGTTTACCTTCCTGATGCTCATCCACCTAACAGAAAGTTAACAATAGATGCAATTGTAGCCATCCAATGTATAGCTAATTTGTGCACTCTCCTGTACAGCACCCGCGGGAGACCCGCAAGCCCTTGTTTATCAGACACTGTTGAGTCTATGGTCGCCAACTTAAAAAGTTTACAAAGGCAATACTACCCGCAGGTCTCTCGCGAGTCTCTCAAAAAGATGGTTTAAGAAATTATTTCTCATTGTACCATAACGTGTTGCTATTGAAGGGGTTTGTTTTTTTCAAAACCTTTTTTTTTTTTATTTCAATTAATTTTTGAGGCAACGTTCTTTCTCAAAAACGCGGATTTATCTTCTTTTTGTCAACTTGTTTAATTCAAGTAAACTTTTTCGAACCCTTGTAACATTTGATGAAAAATTGGTAAATATAAAAATGTGTTTAAATTTTTAACTTATCATTAAATCAATTCAGTATTTTTATCATTTTTAATGAAAGGTACATTGGTAAGGAAGATTGTAAACCTCAGTGAATACTAAAAATAAAAAGTCAGTTATCAATTATTAATTTATTATAGCTTACCGTAAGGTTAGTTGCGCAG
>JANTNT010179396.1:0-16243 GCA_024752375.1 Entacmaea quadricolor
ATAGGTGGTTTGTAATCATTCCTAAGAGAATAAAAGTGGTGGTCATGTTGGATGATGTTCACTATAGCTGGTTTGCAGTCATTCCTGAGGGAATAAAAGTGTTCATCATGTTGGATTATGTTCACAATAGATGGTCTGCAATTATTCTTAAGGGAATAAAAGTGGTTGCCATGTTGAATGATATTTAACATATATTTACAGTGCCTACATGTTTCTAGTAAAATCAGTCAGAGATGCCATGTATATTTTGTTTTATTCCCTTGGGAGTGATTGCAAACCAGTTATTTAATTGTAAATACAAGATCATAATACTGGTAATTCTTAAAAATTTATGTATACCCTTTACTGCACAATACGGTGCTAATAATTTCACATAGTATGTTCATCATCAGAGAAGTCACTTCTGATATACTGCAACAATTATACAGAACAAATGCACGGAGAAAAAATCCAATGCCTCGAGCGGGACTCAAACCCACGACACCCCGATTTCATGACAGGTGCTCTACCAACTGAGCTACCGAGACAACTACAGTGGAGAGAGAGGGTTGAAATGCTCTAGAGGACATGAATTCCTCACCATGCATTTGCCCCCAGACCTCTCGGAACTAGGAATTACTTCTGTAGTTCGAAATTTGGATTTTTTCACCGTGCATTTGTTCTGTATAATTGTTGCAGTATATCAGAAGTGACTTCTCTGATGATGAACATATAGTTTGAAATATACTGTTATTTGTGTTATAATTTCACATAGATCTTGGACTTTTTTCCCATCTGCAATTAAATGTAGTTTCCAATTTGAAAGCTTCCTTTTTAATGAGCGAGGATTGTACAAGGCTGGATTGTTCGAAGACAATTTACTGCATCCTGCTTGTGCCAATCAAATTATCAAATTACACAACAGGTCTTGCATGTTAGGTGTGCACGCTTGAACTTTTTAAGTGGCTTAGAAACATCCCTAAGTTGACCGTGAGCAGTCCCTCTATTTTCCTTGGTCTCTGTCCATGTTGGTCATTTTCTTACATGTATATCGCATTGAGTAAAGAATTGGTAGGAGATAAAACTTTCGTAAGAAGGGAGGATTAAGTAAGGGAAGTCCCTCAACCTTCCCCCAAATCTCTAGTTCAGTCACTGTCAATTCTTCACTCAGCCAATGTTTTGTAACAGCACTGAGAGGGATAAACAAACAAACAAAAATGGGGAGACTGTTCACAGTCTATTCCCTAAGCAGCTTATTCATTTTTGGTCATGCAGCATAAACATGTTTAACTCTACTTTGATTACAGTGACTTTTGTAATCATACAAAGTCATCAAATTTGGTACCTGTTGAAAATATGCACTTAAACTTCCATCAAAATTATGATGATAACTAAATGCAATCTGAGTGTTCTGAATCCAATAATGTGATCTTATTCCAAACAAATATGAAAATAAGGAAATTTCTTGTCTCCATTGAAGAGTCATTATGTTAAGAATACTTTTGATTGGTGGAAGCCTAAATGCATGTTTTGGACTGGCATCAAATTTGTTAAGGTCACTTTTAAAATTATGAAAAGTGCTGTAAGCTGAATTTTAACCAGAAATATAAAAATTTCAAAACCTTGTTGGGTATTGGGGCATGGCTGTTTGCTTTTATTTATTTTCTGTTGTTTTTTGTGTGTGTGTGTGTGTGTTTTTATTATATTACTGTTTCTTTACTCTAGGTACAATCCTTGATCCCTTTAATATTTGGATCCTGGAGAACTCTGATTTTTTCCAAGTGACAATTACACATTAGATTGCTCAAATGTTTACAGATTCACTGTTTTTTCAACAAAAACTTTTCTCGAATGAAATTTACCTTCACTTTCTTTGAGATAAAGCTTTGGTAAGTTATGGGTAAGGACGATGAAAGGATTGATGAAAACTGAATTTGCAATGTTGAAATGGATAGTTATTTTGTGCAACAATTGGTTTGAATTGTGTGAACACATTGAGTAAGAGGCTACCTTGTCCCAACATATTGGCTGTTACAGATATGCAAAAAACCTAAGTAGTTTAGATTTTAACGTGATTGCAAGGATCGTTTTTATAATGATAGGCCAATGTATTTGTGGTTGGCATTTTATACTGTTATTACTCAAAAAAGTAACTGAGACTTGGTGTACTTGTGAATGTACTTTCACAGGTTGGCATTTTATACTGTTATTACTCAAAAAAGTAACTGAGACTTGGTGTACCTGTGAATGTACTTTCACAGGTTGGCATTTTATACTGTTATTACTCAAAAAAGTAACTGAGACTTGTGAAGGTACTTTCACATCATTTTTTGGCTCAAAAGAAAATCACTTTTAAGGAGGCTTGAAAGGGTTTTCTTTGAATGTGTGTGTGCTCTAAGGAATGACATATATACCTATTGTCTTTTTCAAATTTTTTTCCTCAAAACTTTTATTTTTAATCTTGAATAATTCAAAGATGGTTTGGTAAAAGCTTTTTAATTGTTGCATGTGGTTTTCATTTAAGTATTAAAAACTGCAAATGAAAAATAAAATAATTCTGTAAAGAGGAACTTCTCAAAAATTATATTATTGATTTTTATGGATTTTCTATTACAGAATTTTCTCTTTTTCACGAAAATGAAAGATCAGGTTACAAAGTAAAAACTTGCTGATTTTTAGCAAATTCTACCAGGCTAATTAATAGTTATTTTTAAAATGTGAAATTTAGGTCATCTTATCAGTGTTCTGTTGTTGACATAGCAACATACATCATATTTCCATATTTATTTGAATCCTTCATGTTCTTTTATTTGACAGGTTGACTTACTGTTATATACTAAGCCCCCCCCCCCCCAAAAAAAAAAGTTTTTTAGATCACTATGATGGGTGTATGCCAAAGTTAAATACTCTTTCAAGTCTCTTAATTAACAGAACCATTTGGAGTCTTAATGTGTTACATCTTAGTTTTCAAAACTGAAGAAGTTGAGGTTTAAAAAATTTATAGTGACATGAAACTTCAGGACTATTGCATAGGGAATGTTTATTTAAAATGATGAGGGAGCAGGAAGATTTTCAGTTTTAGAATATGAAATTTCAGAGCCCCCATTTCTGAACTTGCCTAATTTTGTGGCCCCCAATTTAAAGTGCAGTTGCTACTGTAACAACAAAAAGTTTGCAGAATGGATTAAATTCTTCAGTTCTTTAATGTTTATTCTCCTAAAGTAGCTTACACTAATACAAGGAGTAATAAATAAATAAGTTAAATAAATAAATAAATAAATAATTGGAATTAGAAAATTGTGCTCAAAAAAATTGGAAATCTTAACAAAAGTAACAAACTAAAAGAAATGAAGAAAACAGTGGCAAGGCCTACAGCCTGCGAAGGTAGCTGGGTACCTTTAGAGATCTTATGGCAGGCTGCACAGCAGTCTTAAATGACGACAGATTGTTTAAGGTAATTACATTATCAGGAATCTTATTCCAGATTCTTTTCGAACGTGGGAAAAAAGAGTAATTAAATGAGGAAATACTAGCTTGCAATTGATTATACGAAAAGGAATTAAATCTATACGATCTGTTCACTAGCTTAATTGTATCGGGAAAGGACAAATTTATCAAATTACTATGAAAGTTATAAAATAATGTTATTTGATTGATCAAACGTCTTTGCTCAAGGGTGTCCCAGTACAGGTTCTTTACTAATTCAGTTGTGCTAGCATAAGGAAAGCACCAAAATTGGCACAGTTTGTTTTGATGTAATGATTTCAGAAGGGGTGCCAAAAGATTCGAGGTCAGGGGGGTGCTCTATGCTACCAGAGGGGAGACTACCCCCTGAACTCGAATTTCTTGGCACTCCTTCTGAAAACATTTCTTACATCAAAACAAACACCTGTACCAGATTTGATGCTTTTTGAATTCATAACATTTTGGATATATATCATAGAGGATTTTATTTCACCTTTCCTCTTATGGTATAGGGTAGAGCATCCCCCTGAACTAGAATCTCTTGGAACCCCTTCTGAAATCATTACTTTCATTGAAACAAACATCTGTGCCAAATTTGGTGCTTTAATGCACTCTGTAACTGGTAATTAATAAAAGTTCCAATCAGCCTCCTCAAAAATAAAAAAGACACACTATATCTTTCAGAAATTTAAGGGCCACCTAAAATCTTAAATGCTCCACTTCTCATATTAAGTGAACCTTCCCTTTGTAATGTAATGTTTGTGTATTGGTGTAGTGAGGACCCCAGTTTTGAACTTTCAGGACACATCACCATTTCTGAACTTTGGGGGGACACATTGCAGGACTGTTGCTAGGACCTTGAAGGGGGAGTATTTGTTTTTCTGCCTATATTAATTTTTAAGCATTCAGCTGTTCTCACTGAAATTTGTGAACAAAAGGGGAAAAGAGAGAGGGGGTTTGAACTGTCTTACCCCCCCCTTAAGATACAAACATGCATTGGAACTTTTAATAAAATTTAAGATTTTGGAGGGGAGCACTCCCCCCTCACTACACCACTGCTTGAGGGAATGCCATTAGGTTGATGTGGAATTTTCCAAAACAAGTCTTGAATTCTTAAGATTCTGAAATGATGCAACACTAAGGTAAACATTTTATTGGAGTCCTATAAACAACATTTGAGTTATTAAAAATAGTCATTCTTCAGGAGATTGAATTACTACATAATTAGGTAGCCCAAACTGTATTACAGTTCAAACTGCTTGAAATTGAGGTAGATGTAAAATAAGGTACTAAAAACTACACCAAGTAAGGCCATGACAACATGGAAACGTGGCAAAACAAGGCAACGTTAATTATCTCCAAGTAGAAATAACATGTTTCTTGGTCCATTGGTGGAGCACAGAGGTTAACTGGTTGTACCTCAAAGTAGGTGAATCACACTTTCAGGAGTGGATCCCGGGGTGGTGAAGGGGGTGAATAGTCACCCTTTTTTTGTAGAAATCCCTATAAAAACCACTCAAAATTTAATTTAGTCATCCCTTTTTTGTAGAGTCTTGAAAGAATGTCACCCCCCTTAAGCAAACTCTGGATCTGCTTCTGACTTTACCCTCCTTGCTCAGTCCTAATGAGGGACAAAGATAGTCTCTGCTTGCAGGGAAATCGCTGAAAAATCAGTTCAAATAAATATTTGTGATTTTCAATGATAAACAATTTCCAAGGTAAATAATTGGCATGGAATTTTGTGTACACTTAAAACGTTTGATTCTGTATTTCACTTTAGAGGAAAAGCATGACACAACAATGCTTCTATTATACCAATAGTTTTTGAAATTGTATTATTTGATTGACAACTTTTTTAACAGCAGACCTTTCCTGAGTTCGCTTGAATGACCACAAAACAATGACTCCAAGATTAGGTGAACCCGTGTTTTCAAAAATTTACTGTATTTATTGAGCTCCACCTCTTCATGGAAACAGTTTTGTGGCCACTCAAAGCAAATTTGGGAAAGGCTATTTGATAGACCCGTCACGTTTTAGGGTAATCAACACCTACGACCTGTATTGTTCTCTATTGTTTATGCTATTGTTTTATTGTGCAATGGATGAATAGAATGAAGAATAGATGTCCTAAATCATGACTCATATGCTATTTGATGAAAAACTTGAGGCAAAGCAAAGCCAGCTATCATATTTAATAGAAATCTAGAGTAACTTGATTGCTTTGGCAAAATCTATTTATTGGACTAATAATTTACTTCATTCTTCTTAAATCTTTCACAGACTTTAGTTTAATAAGTATACTCTTAAAACAGGGATGCCTTCAGTTAAACCCAGTCATTTTTCAATGGATATAATGGCAGCACATGGAAAAGAAACAGAAGCCTTGTTTTCATGCAGTGGTACTGGTACAACATTGATTGGGTTGATACCTACTGCATCTGAGTGACAGAAGCATAATTAAAGAACCAGGCAGAATGAGGACACATTTTTGTGGCAAAATTTTGTCCTTTGATGTTGCTCATAATGGCTAAACAGAGCAACTTTGTTGCATTCTGACATTTTTAGAAACATTGTCGTCCTGGACTCAAAACTTGTGATCCACCACAAATTTTGCTCAATTTGCCAGGCCCTAACAATCTGTTTTTCACCAGTCAAGGAAAAATGGAAGCAGAAGCATACATGTAAGAATAAGGAAGCATTTTCCAGGGGTAAATCAAATTCAGTGAGTTACATAACACTGCGTATTCAACTCAAAAGCGTCACATGCATTTTCGTCTCTGAACCTTTTTCCCACTTTCATTCCCTCTGAAACAGAGGAAATATAGGTTTTTTTAATTTTCAAATGGAAATGTTTTATCTTCATAAGATTTAAAGAACACTATTTCTTTGTATAATTGTGGATCCATATTATTAAAGTCCAAGCAAGATTCTTAAGCCATTTTAAAGTGTAAGTGACAATACAACATAGCTACAAAATAAGGTATGCTCTGATTGGTTTACAAGCATGCATCCATAACTTGATGGACTGCAAGTTGAATCAAAGTCGGATGCATTTTTCAACCATCAAGCCTTTCTACTTACAATTGATAACTTTTTCAGGTATAAGCTGTTATAAAAGAAATAGTCATCACTCAGCTGTGCGTCCATTGAGTTATGGATGTACTTGGTCAGCTCTTACCGGTGAGCAAATCAAGAAGCCAGAGTTGCACTCGGCTTCACCTCGTGCACCTCTCTTACTTTATTAGTCTTCCATATGCATCCATCAATGGACACATACTGGGTGTTGACCATTGCTTAAATAATTATGATGATAGAAGTATTACAGAAAATTTCATACAATCAGATAGTTTTAATCTATTGTTTTTAAAGATCATAGACCCTGAAAGGGTTCAATCTAGGCTGCATCTAATTTTGATTTAAAATTTAGTTTTAAGTTGCCTAAACTATAAGTTTACAAAATTGTTCACTTTAAAATTTCATGTTGGTCAAAATGACCTAGTATGACTAAAGTCTAAACTGAACCCTGCTTGAATGCCTGTTTTTCTACCATTAAATAAAAATGATTTTAGCAGTACTGATATATACATTATGAAGGTAGAGAGGAACCACTTAACATAAAATAACAGTAGTCAAGAGAAGACAAAACTGAAATACAAATAATACCTGGTTAGCCTTTACTTTACAACTTTGTGACCATTAAATATTTATGGGATGGGAGGGAGGGTGATAATTTTGGTCCCTCCTTCAAGGAAGGTAGGTAAAATATGATGCATAAGTTGAATTTAAACCTTTCCCCCCTCTCTTTTCATGCTTTCTTGATCCCTTCCGTAAATAAGAAAAAATTTCTTAACACTTACAGATTAAAACTAAACTAAAAAAATAAATTATAATAAATTCACAATTGCTAGCCACACAAGACCCCCCTCTTGGCATACCACGAAAAGTGAGAGTTCCAGAGTTCTTTTGACTGTGTGTTTCAAAAGGACTCAGTAACTCTACCAAGTACAAATGCCTTGGCTACCATATATATACACATATATACAAAAATAAAAGCTTTTGTTAATTGTTAAAAGGCACTAAATTAAAGGAAGTTTAAGTACTTGAGGTGCCTTATAAAAAGAATAAAAACTGAAGCTTTTCAAATGTTTCCTAACAGGATTATACCCTTTCATCAATTAATAACACAACCCAGGCAACCCAAGCACACAATATGTGGATTGAGTATCTTTGACTTCATCTGTAAAAATAATTTCTAACTGGGGCTGAAGTAATTTTGATTGAATGAAGCCAAGGCACCAGAAAACATGCTGATGATCAAGTTGTTAGGGTTGCAGAAAGAGGTTGTCCAATACTCTGACAAACTTATGCATAGCATTGTATTGTATTATATCCACATAACAATAAATTAACAATACAATACAAATGAGATTGATGCAATACAATAGAATATGAAATATAATGCTATGCATAAATTTGTCAGAGTATTAGACAAGTTAGTGCAGAAACATCAAAAAGGTTATAACCATATCTTGCAAAGTATGTGTCAATTACCTGTCTGCATATACATGTTGGGATTTGATCAAGAAAAGTTGTCAAATGATAGGACATTGATCATATTAAAAATTAATTGTGTTTTTGACACTAAAATGAATGAAAATTCTGGCTTAAATAAGTTTGATTTGCATCAAGCCCAGCTGAGTGAAAAATTAAGGGCACAAAGAATTATTGGAAAAATTTCCAGCCCTCAATTAATGTTTGCACTTGGAAAACAAAATAACCTGTGGTAATTCTTGATTTTCATGTTATGTCACAGCCGCCTTGTTGGTGCACAGCTAACAAAAGATTTCTAATTAGCCTCTATTGTTATGTACACCAACATGGCTGACATTCCTCTGTCATTTTATTCCCTGAGGATATACTCTGTTTAAATTATGCTCAATGACTAGTTTCAATATCAATTTGACAACTTTTTCAACCTGCCATAGATGAACCAGTATACATTTTAAAGACCAAATCATTTCATATATATACCACACGTCTTGGCCATATTATGTTCTTGTCTGTGAAACAGATCCAGTTCTTTAATATATAACTTGTGCATCAGTCTTCATTATCTATGTCGGTAACAATTCATGTAGGCTCTTCAAGTAGGCCTCGTGAAGTTTTCTGATAAAATCACTGTCATTCTGTTGTTGCAGGAAAATTATAGAATTAGTATTCCTTCTGTAGGACCATTCAGCTTCCTTCAATGTTACCCTAATTTGGACCACATGGCGAGGGTGCATCAAAACATCATGACACCCTATCTAGAGAAATATATGGCCTTTGTTCAAGTTATTCCAAATTGCTCTGATTAAAAAGTTTAATTTCTGTCTCAGCTACAGTTGTACTGCCAAGCAGTCACTTTTCTGGAGCTCATTGAAATTGCAAGATATTTTAGACCAACTAAAGGTCCTGTTACACGTAAAGATTTTTCGTGCAACTTTTGGCACGTGCAAAAAAATGTTGCAAGTTGCACGTAAGCATGTTACACGTACATGTAATTTTCAAAACATAGCAGCTCACTTTGTGATTGGCTGGGAGCTTCGATTTGTCACGGGACAAGTTGCACAAACCATGTTACACATTTTTTTGGTGAAAATCGAAAAAAAATGTTGCAGAAAGTAGAAGATGGTCCTACTTCTCGTGCAACTCCAAAAAACAAAAGATCAGTTGCACGAAGGGGTGTTACACGTAAAAAGTGAGCGTGCAACTTGCAACAATTTTTTTCATTTCCCCAGCCAGACCAACACTCAAAGCCATAAAATAACTGAGGAAAAAGTGCTCCCTTAATTGTAATATCTGCAAATGGTTAGACTTTCAAGTCTTAATTCTCAAACAAGGGCATTAAATCGTAAGCCCGTTAGGCTTGCCTTCACAGGGGACCTGTGTCCTGTTGTCAAGGCCTTCAACCTGGAAGGTTGTAAAGCTGATAATATGAACAATAAACAAAGATGTGTTCTTACCTTCATTAAATACATCATAGCTTGCAATAACTGTTCTTGAGTTAATGGAGAGATATCCATTTTTTGTGGAGTTTGTCTTGGTTGAGGATCAGGTGGTTTAAAAGCCATAGGAGACATAAGAGATGCAGCCAGTGTTACAGCTTGATCTGGGCCTTTTTGAGGGGAATCCTACATTAAAATTATAAAATATTAAAAATTTAAATGATCAAAATCTGAGCAGGAATGCACTACTAAGAAGATCTGTCCCAATTGGCTAACCCTTACAATAGAAAACAAAACAAAAGAACAAGTAGACAATGCATTCTATTGTCTATTTTATCCAATCACAACAGTTGTTCTTAAGAGCTACAGGTCACCTCAAAAATATAAAATACTTGATGAAAAGAATACATGTAGCAAAATTTGACAGTGACTTTTTATAGACAGTGGCTTGCAGGTAAAGACACACCCACCCCTCTCCACTTGAAAATGTAAATGTAATTTTTTGTTCTCCCAAGGGGCTTTTCAGAATTAATTTACAATTATAAGTGGAGGATTTTACAGGCTGCATAGTATGGCATCATTGGCAGACAAGCAGCTTAATCATGAGAAGATAATTACTGTAGTAATTAGTACGTTATGCCTCCAATTGGAATAGGCTGTTTAAACAGGAGACAATCCCTACTCTTCTATGATAATTCAACAGGTTCTTTAATGTCCCCCACGATACAGGTTAAGGAAGGGATGGGAGACAGGGCCTATGGTTTAAAGTCCTTATCTGAGAAGACTTGAAAGTCTAACCATTTGCAGATATTATTACAAAGGCAAGCACTTTCACCTCAATTATTTTAAGACCCTGAGTGTTGGTCCAGCTGGGATTCGAACCCTGACCTCCAGCAAAATAGACTGGCACTTTACCAACTGAGCTATCTGGGTGGCGGTAGGAGTTTCTGCTTTTAAGGATTAATGTGATAGGGAAATGCTTAACTTGCTTATAAAAATTACCATGAATGACCCCCACACCAAGCTATGAAAGCATGCTACAGGCCTGGCTTTATTATTCAGAAATACACACATAGATATACATATACATGGATATTTGCACTATATAATAAATATAATATTATTATTATTAGCATTATTAAAGTAAAAATATTGGGTAGTGCACCTGTTGTTGTTGCGTTCCAATTGTGTTTGAAAATGGTATATTACTTGAATTACTGACTTGTTTAATATCACCCTGAAATAACTGAACACATACACAAAAAGGTTAAAAAGGAACATAGAAATGGAAACACTGACTTAGCCATACATGATTATTTACTCTGTATAGTAGGAGATTGCATTTTTAGTTTCAAGAAATTGCCTTAAAAAGTTGTTTTGCTGATAAATATACAAACCAAAACCATCTCCACAGTGAAGTAAATAGCTATTTTTTCTTGGAATTACAGAGTACTATGTAGTTATTCACTGAGTAAGGTCAGGATGAATGGGAAAATATTTGGTCAAGGTCATTATGCATGGAACAAGAGCAGTAAGGTCCATACAAATGACCAAGAGCCAAATATTTTTCCATCCACCCTGAACTAACTCAGTCAGTAAGCATTATTATTGTATGACCTGTACGGACCAGCATGCACAAACCTATGAAAACCAGTGGCAAAATTCACATAATGGGGTCCGTACACCTGGTCTGTAAAAAACCATACAGACCCGCAAAACATTCATGCAAAGAATACAAGATTTTTTTAGACTAAATCTTTCTAAAAATTGGTCATAATTTGTGATAAAATGCATAAAATATTTTTTCTCAAATAAATAAAAAAGCATATTAATAAAATTTTTTTTATACTAAATCCTCAAAAAAGGTCATGATAAAATGTTTACTGACTGAGTTAGGTCAGGCCATATGGGATCCCTGCAAGCCAGTTACCTCATACATTACATTAACTGGCTGCGTTTCCAGCGTGGTTAGTCCTTGTGGTGTAGTGGTTAACATGTCAGACTAGTAAACCGAAGATGTGGGGTTCAATTCCCGCCAAGGGCTTATAAATTGTTTTCTCTTTATTCATTCTATATATACACACCAAACGCATTTAATATACTTTCATATCATTTCTGACATATGGGAAAATATGTCTCTCAGTCATTCTGTATGGACATTGCTGTGCTCGGTCCATACTACCATGACTTTGAGCCAGATATTTTTACATATGGCCCTCCCACTCAGTCAATAACTCAGTCATAATCACATGACCAACTTTTAGAAAGATTTAGCCTAAAATGTTGCATTTTTTGCACGACATTTTGAGTAATTCCACACAGGTTTTTCCAGACCACATGATTTTTGTTATGGTTTTCATAAGAGCATGTGAACCAGTCTGTACTGGTCCTATCATAATTAATAATTAATATCTAAAACATTAATTATTGCTACCTTTCTTTGAGCTACTGGTCTGTCTGGAGACATATCAAGGGTTCCTGGAGAGGCTAAAATCTTCCCTGTAGATAAAGATTGAGGTTTGGAAACATCTTTTTCTCTTGAATAGCCCTTAGGTAATTGCTTTTCTGCTAAGCCATTTTCTGAGATAATTGGAAATTGTGGTGTGGCAGGATACGTTGATGGCTGGTGAGGAGAAGGAGAAGAGTAAGCTCTTTGCTTGATTTGTGGTTGCTCTTTCCCTCTCATAAGATGTTGTAACTGATCCAGTTGTTGTTTTTGTTGGAGAAACTGTTGTTGCTGTAGTTCTTCGACAGATGGCTTTTGTTCTTTAGGTTCTACTTGCTCTGATGTTCTCTGATGGGAGTGTAATCAACACTTTTAGGTGATGCCACCAGCAGTTATAAGATCTACTCTTACAGTCCAGTTGCTTAATCCCAAAAATTGAGTCAATAGTTATGGAGTGGATGAAAGCATCAAATCTGGTACAGGTGTTTGTTTTGATGTAAGAAATTATTTCAGAAGGAGTGCCAAGAAATTTGAGTCAAGGGGTAGTCTCCCCTCTGGAAGCATAGAGCACCCCCCTGAACTCAAATTTCTTGGCACCCCTTCTAAAATCATTACTTACATCAAAACAAACATCTGTGCCAAATTTGGTGCTTTCATCTACTCTGTAACTATTTTGTTATTAAGCAACTGGACTATTAGAAGCTAGTACAACATCAAAAAAACTGCTTCTTGGCAGAACACAATTTGTAATCATAGTTAATATTCCTTTAAAAATGTTTACTTCTTAAAAAAATGGTAACTTAAACATTCTTTGACTTTTGGGCTGTGTTTGTTGTAGTGTGATAAACTTGACCTTGATGAGCTGTGAAGCTACTGTCATTGTTTTTATTGTGATGTTGATGTGTTGTGATGCTATTTTGTTGTCGTTGTGATGCTATTTTGTTGTCATTGTGATGTTGCTGTTGTGGTGTTTTAGTAATGTATAATGTATTGAATATGTTATTGTTGTTCTGCTGCTGTTTATGATGTTGTTTTAATGTTTCCTTTCTGTTGTTTTTGTCACTGTGATGTTGCTGTTATGGAAGCATACAGCTGGCATGAGCTGCTAGCATGTCATCTTTCACTGCTGAGGTCCAGGGTTTGACTCCAAATCTCAGCATTTCTGTGAGTAGAGTTGTTTGTTGGTTCTCTTCCCTGCTTCAAGGGTTTTTCTCCAGGTTCTCCAGTTTTCCTCCCCCAACAAAAATCAAAATGCTTGATTCCAATTTGATCTGAAAGTTAGCTGTGCCCTGACTTTGATCAGCCTTGTGGTTGTTTCAGGGTTTGATAACAATTGATCTTGTTATAACGTTTTAGTAATTTGTGATAACTGTATTTAATGATACTTTGTTGTACTGCTGTTGTGATGTTGTTTTAATGCTGTTTTTGTTGTCAATGTTGGGGGGGTCATTCCATATTCCATCTGTTGCAGAAATGACATTCAGAACATTTTGATATATGAGGTATCTTGAAAGTTAAATAACAAAAAAAAACATTCCTTATAGTATGGTAGTTGTGCATTAGGGCTTTGTATGAATGTTTTGTGGTTACTTTTTCAATCAACAGGGGGAGGTCAAACAAAAGCTATCCAGTGTTGTGAAGACTAAAGTTTTCCAGTTTTAATTTAGTATGTTCTACTGAAAATTACTGTACTCTGAAACTTAGATAAAGACTTTATGTCTGCTTTATGCTTAAGTACCTAGTTTACTTCAATGCCACAACTTTTTAGTAATAATCACAATCTTATTATTATTTTTTCAACTTGAGGTATTGTTGCAGAGGCTATGTTGCAGAGGCGGCAAAAGGTACTTTAAATACCATATCAACAATTAAGAAAAAAAGAAAAAAGTTTGAAGTGTGAATGACTTATAATCAATTAACACTCTGAAATTGCTGGTTATATATATTTTTAATGAAATACCAGCTCAAAAGAAGTTCAAAAATAAGGGTTAAGGATAAATAAAAAAATAAGAGATTGTTTTTTCCTTATACAAAAACATTTTGTAGTCTCTGCAACAGCCATTTCATAATTTGTCATAATTTATTATAATTTATTCAGAGAAGCCAATGTGTTCATGAAAAAAATATCAGAATAGAGTATTTCAACTACTTGACAACATTTTTATACCTTAATCACAAATTTGGAATGAAAAAAAATAAAAATTTAAAACTGCATGTCAGGGTACAAGTTACTGTGGAATGACCCATTGCCACAACTGTACAAATGTGTCTGGTTTTAAAGTATTGCATGTTATTATAAAGTAGTGACACACTGTAATCTTGGTAAAAATGAATCTTGAGAAAAAGGAACAGCTGGAAATTAAGGGCATTACAAACATAATCAGGCCTGGCAAGGGTTTTGGGCATTCAGGTATCACGGCTATTTTCTTTCGGGTATTCGAGTATTAAGGCAAAATTTCGGGTATTAGGTATCCTTTCAGAATTAAATTTGTGAAATTTGGGTATCTTTTGAGAGCTCATAAAATAAAAAAAAAGATAGCTTTTTTTTAGGTATATTGGTATCTTAAAGAAAAAAATCAGGTATTTGGGTATCCCACTAACCCCCCGGCCAGGCCTGCATAATGTATCAATGTGTCAGTTGAGTATTTAATAAGGGTTATCTATAGCTATCATCAAGTAGTAGCCCTTACCTTGTTGTATTGCTCTTGTGCTTTTGCAAACATACTCATTATGTCTACTTTCTCATTAGATTGCTCTTCATTTTGTAGTTTATCCTTTGATAATAGCACAGAAAAAAATATAAAAAATATTTAAAATTATTCCAACTTTACCTACCAGTACATCAACATCTAAAATTACAGATACATGTAAAGAAATCAAGCCAAATGACATTTATTATGAATTTTATTTGCTAGTTAGCACCAAATGTTAGCTACTGATAAGGGATAACACCACAACAACAGACAAATTTGATTGAAAACATAAAGGATTATTATAGGGTGGCATGGGTGGTCTATGCCACTAAGGCATCGTCCTCTCACCAGTATAAGGCTTTGGTGCAAAGGGGTCTGTAGTTTGTGCCCCACATGCATAGTCAACATCATCAACATGTGAGTTTGAGAATTGAGTGTAGAGAATATTGAATGTAGTAAGGAATGTGTGTGGAGAGTACACGGCCCCACAAGCTGCTAGCTTTAAGCAATCTACCGTGTATAAATAAAAAGATTATTATTATTATTATTGTCTAATATGTGTTGAGTTTGTTTGATGTGTTGTTCTCCTATGCTACGAGGGTTTTTCTCTGGGTTGTCTGGTTTTCCTCCCTCCATAAAAACCAACATGCGAGTTGAGCATTGTGTGTACAAAATAATGAATTAATGGAAGCGAGTGTGGAGTATGCAGGCCCACATCAGCTGATATAGTTGCCAGAATAATCAGCATGCTCGAACAAATAAAAGATTATTATTATTATTATTAGGCAAACAGATCTGAGTCAGGGTATAACTAACTCACTTTAGAATGACTTGGTGGAGAAAAACAACTTGTCCCTTCAAATTAAACTGGACTTATGCTTTATGGAGAAATTAAAGGCAAATAACATTTATCTGTTCACAAAACAGGACCAGCATCACCACTACACATTCCTGAAACATGTCTGCTGGCTAGTTTGTGTTGTGACCTTAATTAATTTATACCTTGGTGATGAATTCTGGATTACTTATTGGTCTTCTTGAAGGGATTGTCTCTTCTGAACTTAGTCTATTGATTAGAATACAAAATGTAGCCATTTAATAATAATTGAAGTAATTACCGTATAAGGGTTCATGATGGGGTCGCCCACCACCATCTGAACACTTGTTTCTTCATCCAATCACAGAGTTTGTTCAGACGGTTGTGGGTTACCCTCATGATGAGCTATCCATAATTACCATGGCAGCCAATTATGGTAAGGGTTCATGATGAGCTGTCCATAGTGATAATTACCATGGCAACCAATTATGATAAGGGGTTCATGATGAGTTGTCCATAATTGTCCTTATTTTTAATGATAGAAAATGTCAGCAATTGCTTTTTAGCTACCAGTATTGATTTATTTACAGCACGAAGTGTGCCACTGTTGCCAGTACAACAAGATTTTTGCATTTTTTTGGCACTTTTTTAAACATTTTTAACAAAGTTTTTGATCACTTGAAACTTTCAATTCACAACTTAATGCTATGTAGGTGGACAGTGCAGCTTTTGTTGTCATTTATCAAGATGACCTTGTCTATGTCACACCTCATGTCTGCTTTGTTGTCATTTATCAAGATGACCTTGTCTATGTCACACCTCATGTCTGCTTTGTTGTCATTTATCAAGATGACCT